>JARACY010003799.1:0-30636 GCA_029255725.1 Scrobipalpa atriplicella | reverse complement strand
CAAAGCAGTGGAGGAAGCTCTGCAAGATATATCTGAAAAACCTAAAGAAAATATCAGGGATATATTTGAGAAGCTGCCTGAACAGACCACTAGCAAAGGGCCGACGAAGGTCCTGGACGCTCCCATCCAGCTGGACTCAAAGGCAACCCCTGCAAAAGAACAAAAGGAACCCAAAAGCATAATTATATGGCCACAATCGAGAGATGACCTGAAAGAAGATAAACTGGAACAGAAAGAGCAGAAACAGGAAGAAGCAAAGACAGCGCCTGTGTTACAAACCGCTACAGCATCTGAGGTCTCTTCAAAGGACAGCAAGTCGGAGGCTAAAGAACAAGAGGTAGTAGGATATGATACGGTGGCGATACAAAATGTATCAGAAAGCGTTACTATAAAGGAAAACCTGCTGCAAAAAGAAAAAGTGATAACAGCATCTACTAATAGTGGACCAAAAGATCCAAATCTAAGAGCGGAGTTGATTGAAATATACGCACAACTGGAGAATGTGGAGACAGATAAGGCGCCAGCTCGGGCTTTACTAATCCTCAGCCATCTGGGATTTACTCCGAAAACGCAGGCTTGGGACACCAAGACTTTTTCTGGTGGTTGGAGGGCGAGATTGGCCCTGGCTATGTTTACAAAAGACCTCTTACTTCTCGGCGAGCCTACCAACATGTTAGTCGTAAACCTCATCTTATGGTTAGAGGAGTGCCTTAAGAACCGACCCGTTGGCGGAATTACCTAGGCGCATTTACAACATTAACTGTAAACTTTTAAGTATATTATTTTAGATATTTAATTAAGTGTTGTGTTAAATTTAATGTACTTATATTATAATATTTTGGTTTTTTTTGTTTCGCGTGGAGTGTCGCGCATGCGTATAAAACTATGATTTCGTTGCTTAGTTTCAAACAAATAAAAAAGTGAAGAAAGTTGTATGGTTTTTTACTAATTCTTCAATTAAGGTTTGTGCTCAGCTGGCGGTCGCTACGGGCCCCCTAAGTGAACTAAGACACCCGTAGCGCCGTCCGCAACAATGGTAGTCGAACCCACGACTTTCGGATCGGGCCAAGCTATGCTGAGACCACTAGACCACGAAGGCAGTTAACCAAGACAGGAAGAAACTAAGGCTCGTATTTATAAAGCGATCTCAAGATTGAGAGCAATATTGAGTGCGGATTTGACAGGTAACTTTGTACTGGAATGACATTTCTGATACGAACTCAAACTAGCTGTCACTCTTGAGAGCTGATTATAAATACGGGCCTAAATAAAAACTTATAAAAAAAACATACAAGGCACAGTGATATTGTCGTCTTCTTCTCCTTCGGGTTTGGGAGTGGGTTCCACAAACGGAACCACCACGTTGATGCCCGAGCCAGGGTCACCCGGAATAAGGAATGGACCTGGAAGTACACAAAAGAGTATCATCATCAGCTCATATACATCCCCACCAAGGGGCACTAGCCTGCCCTGGAATAGGGCGATTGGGATCACATTTCATTGACAGAATTCGAAACAGAGATAACGAGAATCCGCCCAATAATAGAGAGAGACATATTACCACGATGGCTTAAGACAACAAATATCAGCTGACGCTAAATAACGCGCATTTTCACCCCCGCGCTGAAATCTTATCTCATTGCCCCACCCCGCGAAGAAGAGCTCGCTCTGGGGTACAAGTCATCCATACACATATTCAACAGACACGGTTTGTACGCGTATTACGAAATCGAGTTTTTAGTTAGGAGTGAGTGCACAACCTGTGACAGCGAGAAGCCTCTTTGGTCAGGCCTCTTTATTACTCTTACCGCCATAATGGTTGGTGTAGTTCCACTCGCAGACGTGGTGGTCACAAACCAGAGGCGTATACTTCTCCTTGGTGTAGTAAGTGTTGCCGTTCGGAAGAGTCTGGAAAAATATAATAGTTTTACTGACGAAAGGATTCCCAGATATCCTTTTAGGTCGGTCATAATCTTTCCCGGATTTCCTTTTTGATCCCAGCCAGATACATCTTCAAGATAGGCTGCATGACAATATTTTGTTGTTCCCAGGCATTTGACAGGTGATCATACCGGATTGTCCAAAAAGTAAGATTATCCATGCTGTCGGCTGCTCATGAAAATAGACAGTTCTGCGCCTGATTTCTCTCTGGTCTTGCTCGTTCACTAAAAACTAGTCCCGCGCAACTAATTAGTTGATCTCTGGGGCATTAGTCGTCGCCGTCACAGTTAAAAGGACTAGGTATAATGGGAGTAAAAAAAAATCACGACCAAACTTAAGGATGCAAACCTAACCATGAAACTGAATCACTTTCCCTATGGAACATAGATCGAAATATAAAAAAAAATTAAAGATGTCCCTCCCATACTAAATGACACTGACACCATTTATAGGGCGCTTTTCCACTAGACGGCACGTCAACGGCAACGGCGACGGCACGATACCGTCGACGATATCGTAGGTGAGATAATGTATGAAAATCAATGAAATTATATGACACGCTTTTCCACTTGCCGGCACGGCACCGTCACGGCATGTCATCGATTCCCATAGATATTGTCACGTGATCGTCGCCGTGCCGTCGCCGTTGCCGTTGACGTGACGTCTAGTGGAAAAGCGCCCATATTGGAGGGCAATTCTTTTTTTTCATAACGTATGTATTTCGACCTCATGTTCCTTGATGAAAGTTGTTCCGTTTCAGGGGTAGGTTTACTCACATTAAAGTTTGGTCAGTTATATTTTTTTACTTCCATCGTTCCATCATGGTGACGTGAAGCTTACCAGTAAGTAATCGTGATGCCGATACCGCAGCCCCTGGATATTGAAATCGAGAATGAAGGACCCTGATGTGATGATGCAAGAGGCTGCCGTCAGGGGTGGCAGCTTGTACATTATTACACCGCACTTCACTATGGCTTTCGGTAGAGTTGATACGTCGCGGTCACGTTGCATCAGTTTCTTGAATGGGAAACGAAACTGGGTAATACATATACAGGGTGTAAAAAAAAACACTGCGTTCCTTTAAACCACATGTTCTACTGATGATACCAAACTTAGATACCAAACAACTTTCCCAAAGCAAAAAAATTTTAGCCCGAAGAAAAAAAAATGCCTTTTCGAGCTAAAATTTTTGTATTAATTTGTTATCATCAGTAGAACATGAGTGGTTTAAAGAAACGCAGTACTTTTTTTTAACACCCTGTACAGATAAACATTAATTCATCCAATACCAGTATTTACAATTACTTAGGCCCGTATTTATAATCTAATCAGCTCTCAAGACTGACAGCGAGTTTGAGTTTCTATCAGAAATGTCATTTCAGTACAAAACGGCCTGTCAAATCCAAACTTAATATTGCTCTCAATCTTGAGATCGCTTTATAAATACGAGCCTTAGACAACTTTAAAACTATATACAGGATGTTAATTTAATTGCGCGCCATAGCTTAGGGGGTGTTTCAGTAACGTTAAAGGAGCACATAAAAATAAAAATTAAATCCAACTCAAAAAATGAAAAAACCAAAAGTCGGTATTTATTATGATTCCAAGAGCTGCGTCTGGCTCTCGCGCTAAAACCGAGCCCGCGCGAGTCGCTATCACTGGTCGACGATGCGACTCGAGCTAGGTATCATTACCTAGGTATTATAATACCTATCGTTTTTTTTTATGTTTTGTGGTGGTTCTCTTTATATGTTTTATAGACTCCTTTAACATTACTGAAACATCCCCTAAGCTATGTCACGCAATTAAATTAAGACCCTGTATACAACGTGTAACAGAAAGGGTATATGCATCGAGAAAAGTGTGAATCTACCCATGAAACTGAACAACTTTCCCTAAGGAACATAGGTCGAAATACGAAAAAAAAAATTTACTTCCCATACTAAATGTGCAGTCAGCTGATGCATTTTGTATGGAAGGTCAAATTTTTTTTTCCGTATTTTGACCTATGTTCCTTAGGGAAAGTTGTTCAGTTTCATGAGTAGATTCACACGTTTCACGATGCATATACCCTTTCTGTTACACGTTGTATAAAAAGATTCCTGCTCAGCATAATGCTCCGCAGTCAAAGACTGTAGCGCTGGTTTTCAGGAAATTTGATTAAAACTTCGATAAATTGAACTGAAATACCTAGCTATCATGTTATTAATTTTCGTCATGGTTAGTTGCAAGTTGCGACACGGCTATAGGTACATTTTTGATAGCATGTGAAATGCTCCACGTTTCTATCTCTATCTGTACTTTCCATATATTTTTTATCTTAGGACGAATTTACGTTTTTTCCTTTCTTTTCTCCTAACTTGATGTAATGAAGCTGCAATGGACAATTATACTAATCCATAGTAAGTATCTATTTAACTTGGGTAGCTTTTACTATGTCTATACCGAGTCAGTCAATCCTTTTTGATAGTCGCCGTAATGAATCTTTTACTTATACCTATTTTATTGTAATTCGAAAGGTAACTATTCTGTTTGTTACTTCTGTCCAGCTAACAGTCATACAGAAGAAACAAACTTAAATAAATAAATAAAAATATATATACGGGGTGTAAGGGACAGCGTCCCGCAAACTTATAGGGGTTACTCAGTCAACGATACTGAACAACTACCACCAGGAATTTTTTTCAGGAAATGAAAATAAAAATTTGCTTTTTCATACAAAATGACCACATTGATCAGACAATTTGTATGGAAAAGCAAAATTTTTTTTTCATTTCCTGAAAAAAAATCCTGGTGATATGTGTTCAGTATCGTTGACTGAGCAACCCCTATCAGTTTGCGGGACGCTGTCCCTACACCCGGTATAAGTAAGCAGATGATTCATTACATATTACGCTAATTGCCAGGAAGGATTGATATGGTATAGTGACTGAATTATATATGCTTATGCTTTTTATGATAAGACTAATAATAAGCAGGGCTCGGAAATTCGGGTGCAAAATAAAATAAATAAAGTCACTCTTGGAGCTTATGTTATGAGAGTTGCTACAACCACCTTTTTTAAAATTTTCAGGGCCCCGGTTTAGTTTTCTTTATAAAATTGTTTTAGTAATACCAATGTGTCCTTTGCATCAAAATATGTCGAAACTGCGTCTTATTAAACCATACCTCAACTCAGCACTCTACCGCGTTGAACAGTAGGATGGTTTACAATCTACTTTTGTAACATTTACCTCCGGGAACCCTACTTGAGTTTAGTGCTGAGCGCGAGGATGGTTTCCGAGCGCTCATTAGATAATAAGTGCTCGGGAACCATCCTCGCGTTCAGCACAAAAGCGAGTAGTGTGAAAAAAAGGTTGATTTCACTACGCTCTTGTGATCAAGAACTTAGTGAAATCTTGGTGTACCTACTAAAGATACCATATTTTGTTTATATTTATAGTGTACTAGCTTTCCGCCCCGCGGCTTCACCCGCCGCTAAAAGAGTTTTCCCGTGGGATTGAGTTCCCGCGGTAAAAAGTTGCTTTTGTCCTTGATCAGGTTATTGCCATGAAACTATTTGTATGACCACATCTAAAAGATTATTTTATTCTGTGTGAGTGTGATATTTTCCGTAGTAAAAAGCTGATATTGCTATGCACACGCATCGCACAGTGAGCGTAGCTTTCTAATAGTGAAAGAATTTTTAAAATAGGTCCATTAATTTTCGAGTTTATACATACATAACACATATATACTTACAACTCTTTAATGTATTAGTGATGGATGATAATTCTCGAAAGAGGCAAGCACCATCCCCTAATAATGGCACAACAGTATGTGGTACCATTGCACCTTCGATGTTAATAATTTCTACAACCAAAGTGGAAATCGAAGAAAGCATTCGCAATTTTCACAGAAAAAACTCAATTCGCAGACATCAGTGACGTCGGCCCTCACGCGTCCACCACGCGTCTGGCCCATTCGGGAATATGAGTCGATCAAGTTCCAATTTTAAAATAAAAACTAAATTTTAATTTTAATTTCAAGCAAAACCGCCTTCAGGTAATATTGTAGAAATACAAATTGAAAGGTATTAAAAGGTATTTAAAATATACCTCCCGTGCCTGTCAAGGAAGGGTTATGTTTTTCGCGCATATCTTGTATGTACTATATGTATTTATGTATGTTTTCCTATTACTTTATTACCTCGTATCTCAAAAAAGGCTGAACCTATCGAGTGGGCTATCAAAACAATGGTAGTTAAAAGGATAGTACAAAAATATATTATCTGCAAGATTCTTTCAACCCCTTTTCGTTGATTTTTACTAACCAAAAATTGCTCATTGTGGTGAGTAAATTTCGTAAAATTGGTACCTATCTCTATGCATCTTATAATTTCGTTGTGCTCTTAGTTCCACATCAGATAACTTAAAATATCAAAATAGCTATTTTGTGTGCCTATAAAATTTGAGAATTTTCCGTCATTTCTTATGGATCCCACGATAAAAAATAGATTTTGCTGGACACGGAACTAACATTGAAATATACCTTTTCTAATAAAAAATAGAAACATTCAAATCGGATAAAACAAATTACGGAATTTTGAGGTACATAAAAAAAACGTAGGTACATCCCTATTGAGAACCTCCTCCCTTTTTTATTTGAAGTCGGTTAAAAAAAGTTAGTCTGGTTCGATGACGTTCTAATTTTTTTTTTTATTAAATCTATGAAGTTCTTGAATAAAAAGGTTTGCATTGCAATGGTTAGAAATTAAGAAAAAGAGCTGTTGATATTATTACAAACTTTCACCACCTATTTAACCCCCTTAAGGATAAAAAAATCCAAAAACTCTGATACACGTGTCCATAAATTTTTGGTTATTAGCCTAAACACAAAATTATACGATCCTAACTACAAAACTGCCGGAGTTTCCATACAAACTTTCATCCCGTATTTAACCCCTTTAGTGGTAGAAAATCTAAAAACGCTGAAACACGTATTCATAACTTTTAAATCATTAGCCTAAATACAAAATTTTAAGATCCTAACTGCAAAACTGACGGAGTTTCATACAAACTTCACACCCCCTTTTTACCCCTTTAAGGGGGGAAAATCCAAAAATCCTTTCTTAGTGGTAGGTTTCGTTATAAACGGAACCTGTTATTCATATTTCACGATTTTAGCTTTAGTAGTTTAGGCTCTGCGTTGATGAATCAGTCAGTCAGTCAGTCAGTAAGGACAAACGATTTTATAAGTTTAGATAAACTAAAAAAGTCCGCGACGGTATATGTCTATCTCTTAGGGATAACCCACAATAACAATTTTTAATCCTTTACATTTTACGAGAAATAATGACTTATTTACGAAGCAATTTTAAGAACATACTGCATTAATTCTTATTCAAATAAACATGTTGTTAGGCTTGGACATTAAATGTAGATTATCGATCGGCGCTCTTGCCAGCCGCACTGTGTGCGTCTGGCAAGAGCGTGTGTGATTTTCTTGCTTGAAAACGTTTCAGAAGACAAATTTAAACCTAATAGGTATAATAAATAAACTAACAGAGTATATCAATTCAAAAAGTAGGTACTTACACATAGATTATGTGTATAGGGTCTACATCAGGGGTCTTCAACCTTTTTGACCCCACGGGCCAAATTTCCTTAAAAAAATTTTTGGCGGGCCGCAATTTACCCGCCCATGAGCCACCCGCAAATGAGTTTTCCCATGGAAATGAAGATTTTTCCGCGGTAAAAAGTAGCCTATGCCCTATTCCAGAACCTAATCTAACCAATATGTGTGCCAAGTTTCATCCCAATCCATCCAACAAACATCCAAACTTTCAAACATCCAAACTATCTCATTTTATAATATTTGTAGGATTTTCGTGTAGAATGAATAACTATTAGCGATATCCATGCAAAGAGAGTAAGAGAGAAGGTACTAGACTAGAATGAAAGTTTTTTAAATCTCTAAAATTCAAATGAATAAAAATAAAATTAGTTAGTTAAAAATTTTGCCGCTTGAACCGCCGGGCCGCAAGAAAAGGCTCCACGGGCCGCATGCGGCCCGCGGGCCGCGGGTTGAAGACCCCTGGTCTACATGATAAATGAAAATATATCCGGTATCGTACAATTTCGGGTAATATCCTCAGAGGTTATTGATAATGAATTGTTTTGGATGTTTTGTTTATGTTATTAAATTTTACCCGTGCGAAGCCGGGGCGGGCCGCTAGTTATGAATAAATTTAACTTTGGGAGATAAAATATAATGAATAAACATTTCATTCTTTAATTTTATTAATTTTGACAATAAATTTCAACCATTTATCTGTAACAAAAACATAAAAATATTAATTTAGTTTATTTGTAATACGGGCTGTTTTTGTGCCTTTGCCTTAAAAAAAAAAGAGCTGCGCGATATGTACTAGGTAATCTGTGGATGCGCGCGCATCGCTAATTTGTGAACGAGTAAAAATAATCCCGCGCTTTTTTTCTTTTCGCTGTATTGTTTTATTTTTTTAGCTATTTCCTCGCAAATATGTTATAAAACGTCGTACGACATACGTGCGGTTTGATAATTACAGCCTCTGCCTTCTTATAGCCCTCGCCTACGGCTCGGGCTAGCAATATCGCCTCGGCTGTAACTGTCAACGCACCGCACTTGTATCGTAAGGTACTATTTCTTGTGGGGGCAGCACTGAGCTCAACAAACCACCTTAAAGAGAGCACGGAAACGAGTTATCAATTTATACTGAACTCAAATCTTCCAATTATCAGTATTCAACGTGATAATATGTGAAGTATCAACACCCTGCGCTCTCGCCGGCGGCAATGGACCCCCCAACTTAAACTATAGAAGAAACATTCCACCAAAGGAACCACCAGCGGTCGCCAACACCCACCCTATCATGTGTGCTCCAGGTAAGTGAAGGAATGTCCATAAGCCTCTAAGTAAGTAAATTTAAAACCTGGTCAAGCTGTAAGTATATGAACAATGTGGAACAGTGCCTCCGTGGTCTAGTGGTCTGAGCCATGGGCTCACGATCCGGAGGTCCTGGGTTCGATTCCCAGGGGGGGAACGCAAAGTTTATAATATTGTCATATTATTATTATCACTTTGTGAGATTTTCCCCAGGCTGAATCCACCTGATTGTCTGGAAGAAAACGGATTCCGTGCTTCGGAGGGCACGTGAAGCCGTCGGTCCCGGTCGCTGTTTCTAATAGTGGTCGTTACTGGTCGATGTTGCTCCACGTCTGTAGAAGTTACCTTAAAAACCCTACACGTGACCCCGGGTGGTGCCAAAGGTGCAACAAATCCGGCTGCTGCACCTTTCCTCTGGACCACGCAGCAAATAATGAATACGATTAATAATAACATTGGAACACAACATTCGACGTCAAACTAAAAAAATAAAAACAACGTACGAAATGTATACGGTGCGGTGACAAACCCACCAGTTTCGACATTTTAACATAAAATTGTAGTTGAATTTCGTCAATAACGCGTCGTTTCGCGCAACGCAAAATGTACAATTTGCAATATGGACACTACGCAGAATGTACAAAACGATGAAATTTACAACTCGCAAAATTAACAAGATAGCCTACGCCTTACTTCGCAAAATGTCCCATTCGCAAAATGTCACTTGGTCGCAAAACGTTTCTATTCTAATAATGTATTTTTCGTAAAATGTCCCTTTCGCAAAATATCCCCTTTTTTCTAATTCGACTGATATGACAGTTTTGACTGGTTTGACAGTTTTGACTGATTTGATAGTATTGAGTTTTGACTGTTTCGACAAATTTGACAGATTTGGCAGTTTCGACTGATTTGTCAGTTTCGACTAATTTAACAATTTTGACAGTTTTAACTGATTTTGCTATTTTGACAGATTTGACTGACTTAACGGTTTTAACAGTTTTGACTGATTTGACAATTTTGAAAGTTATGATTGATTTAGCTGATTTGGCTAGTTTGACAGATATGACTGATTTGACAGTGTTAAAATATCTCGAAAACTACTTATCCTAGAGTACTGGTGCGTAGAAGCAAATGGTAGATCTCGCCGAAATCTATATTTAAGATGACAACTGTCAAATTTGAAGCTGCCATATCTTGGAAACTATCGATTCCAAACTACTCATTTGTAGGGACAAATTATAGGTCTTGACGAAATCTACATTTCAGATGCCAGCTGTCAAAAATGAAACTGTCATCCGAAGTGAAGATCTTTGACCTATCATTTGTCCCTTCACACCAGTACACTATGATGCATAGTTTTCGAGATATGGCTGTTTTAAGTTTGACTTGACAGCTGTCATCGGAAATGTAGACCTCGACAAGACCTATCATTTTGTCCCTTCACACCAGTACTCTAGGATCGATAGTTTCCGAGATATGGCTGTTTAATGTTTGACAGCTGTCGTTCAAAATGTATATCTCGACAAGACCTATCATTTTGTCCCTTCACACCAGTACTCTAGGGTCGATAGTTTCCGAGATATGGCTGTTTAATGTTTGACAGCTGTCGTTCAAAATGTATATCTCCACAGGACCTATCATTTGTTCCTTCACACCAGTACTCTAGAATCGATATACTAGTTACCGTGATAAAGTTTACACAAGTTATACTGTTACTTCTCTCTCTTCTGTTACCCCCGTAATATTGCTGTTTTACTCCAATTGGGGTAATTACCCCAAGGTTCAATACTGCATTAGATATTACATCTGATTATGTACCTACGTAAGTGAACTACAAAGAATATGATTGCCCTATTTTATATCTTATCCTGTTTACTAGATGATTTCAGGTGTAACGCCAGCACTTTTAACCCAAAGGGTCAAAGAAGTCCAGGTGGTCAAACTGTTCAAACTGAATCACCGTAAGTACACTACACTAAACACTAAAAAGCAGTGTTGTTTTCTATCAGGGATGTTGCGGATGCAGATTTTTTTTTTCACACCGGATGCGGATGTCAAGGTTTTTTATGTTTTATATTGACACCGAATTAACAAAATACAAAATCGGTTGTGAATTCAATAAAAGCGATAATTTCTAATAATTAATAATTTGTGGTATAATAAAAGTCATTTTGTGATGTACTAATAAAAAAATATGGTGCAGTGTTTTAAGTTTTCAGTCCGTTAAGGCCTTTTAGAAGCTGCGGTTTAAATATTTGTGTTAGTTTTTCACATAACATTGACAACAATTCCATTGTAATAACTACGTCAGCGCCTTAGAGCAACACGGCCTTCCGCTCGCGCTACGATTTTCTAAAGTTTCTTGACTATTTCACCACACTTCACATCCGCATTCGCATAAAAATCCGCATATTATGTGATTTATGCAATTATTACATACTGTTTTAGCCCGAAGTGCGGAAAATCCTAGAGAAATGCACGTACTTCTGTGTTTCCGTTTGAGGCAAGGGAGCCAGTGCAATAGTGGCACATGCATGATACCAATTCCACTAGGAATTGGTAGGTATTATAGTGCGATAGTTGTAGAGGTGTTATAGGCTACGATGGTGCATTAGGTGGTTTTTTCATCCCATCCACAATGGGCCATCAACGCTTTCATAAGAGAATATAGGTACCTATACCTATTTCTTCCATAGGTACTTACATTAATTAAAAAGAGGATTAGATGCCCGCCTATGCACATTTTTATATTTTAGTCTTTTTTATTGCAGGAGTAGCGGACCACAGTAAGTTAAATAACAAACACATAGGCCCGTATTTATAATCAGCTCTCAAGAGTGACAGCTACTTTGAGTTCGTATCAGAAATGTCATTTCAGTACAAAATGGTCTGTCAAATCCTTGAGATCGCTTTATAAATACGAGCCTTAGAACAAAAACCAGACAATGATGAAGCATTCTAGTCTAGATAATGCTTAATCACTCTTGTTTTGAAAAGGCCCAACCTAGGTTATACTACCCTGACTAGTTATAGCGTTCCATAACAGATCCGCAGGCAGGGAGTGTCACTCCATAGCCGATCGCATGTTGTGCGAATATGTATTTGATATGTCTAATGTCTACTCTACAGTGACTCTGAAGATAAGTTTGAAATCCCAAGATGAGGCCCGTATTTATAATCAGCTCTCAAGAGTGACAGCAAGTTTGAGTTTGTATCAGAAATGTCATTTCAGTACAAAACGGCCTGTCAAACCCATACTTAATATTGCTCTCAATCTTGAGAACGCTTTATAAATACGACCCTGAATGATGGAAGAGGATTTTGTTCGTATGTCAAGGAATGAATATGTGTGGTGAAGCCAACATTTTTGCTCATTTCATTTGAAAGTGCTGTTCAGTTTCATTGACTGAGCAAGCGTTTGCGGGAAGCTGTCCCTTGCACCCATGTAGTGAAATACCTATACATTATTATTTGTTCTTTTAATGATACCTTGTTTGGTTATGTAGACGTATCGTATATCTATTTTCCAGTCGCCGCTCTACACGTCCTTTCGTTGAATCACGGACAACTCCTTTCCGGTTAAGCTTTGAAAACGACTGCGACTACTTAGCCTACTACTGTATGAAAGCTTACCAGTAAGTTAGATGCTCTATCTATCATAAATAATACATACATATAAATATAATAAGAATATAAACCAAAAATTTCGCATATGAGGGATTTGAACCCACGACCTACGGCGAACCGTGCCCCAACTGTGCTACCGTGCATTCAAATGCTCCGGCTCCGGCGAAATAAGTGGTTCGCATTCAAGCGTCGTAAGTGAACGCTGCAACGCCATCTAGCGAAACCATATTGCAATAGCACGAGACAAGGTATAACTCGTGCACTTAAAGAAACGATTTATAAATGGCCGCCGCTCGCATGCGTTCTCGCTCACTCTCTATTAGGTAGAGCGAGAACGCATGCGAGGTGGACCAATCACGAAGCGAGCGGACGCCATTTTTAAATCGTTTCTTTAAACGCACGACTTATAGTTATCATATCATTATAGTCAAGTTCTATCAAAGTTTTTTTTTATTTGAAATTTATTACAATAGAAGATACTTAATTAAACAAAAGGACATCGCTAAAGTTTGTCTCGATAGACGTAAGTAGGTAAGGTAGGTATATAAAAAGAGTAAGTGGTTGGTAAGTTTTTATGTGAGAGTTCGATCTATGGTTCGATGGTCTAATGCAGAGATGGCAAACTAAGAAAATCTTTCGGGCAAGTGATCGACCAATTGACCCTACTCGTAGTAAAAGTTTTTATTAGACGCTATGGGTGGCAAAAATTGTAGTTACGTGCCTTCAAATCCGTAAACAAAAAAATCGCACAAAGTTAATTTAATTTTAAACTCGCGTGTATCTGAAATATGCATTGTACAGCAGCCTTTTTCCCGTATGTCTCGGGGTCGGCTACCTAATCTAGGTGATTGAACGAGGGTACTCTGGTTTTTACACAGAGCGACTGCCATCTGACCTCCGCAACCCAGAAGGGAAACCAGACCCAATCCTAGATTAGGTTACACACAACCTTTGAATTTCTTCGTAGGTGTGTGCAGGTTTCCTCACGATGTTTTTCTTCACTGTAAAAGCGCCGATAAAAAGTTACCTACCTACATTATGAAATTTCTACTATATTCGAAAACCAATAAACACCTACGTGGTGGGATTCGAACCACGACCTCCTGCACAGGACAGGAGGCAGCGGCCCTATCCACAACTCCATCAGGATATTTTCTTCTTCTGGCTATGAGACAGATTCACAATCTCTGGACGTTAGGATAAATAAGGCTCAATTCACACCGGGACGGCAGCGGCCGGCAGCGACCGGCAGCGGCCGGCAGCGACGCGACGAGCACTTTCAGTGTGAAACAATTTTAAACTTTATCTTCATGCTTATAAGGAGCGCGCGCGCAGGGAGCGGACTGCCGCTCGCGGCCGCGCGGCAGCTCGCGGCGCCGCGGGCGGCCGCGCGGCCTTTTCGTACTTTTCAAGCGATACTAATATTTATAAGCATGAAGATAAAGTTTAAAATTATTTCACACTGAAAGTGCTCGTCGCGTCGCTGCCGGCCGCTGCCGTCCCGGTGTGAATTGAGCCTAAGTGTACTGCAGTCGTACAAGGATCTTTTGGCGCGTGGGTGCCACTGAACTTCAATTATTATTCATTATCTAAGTATCTATTATTAATTATTGAATGATATAACTATTCGGCGCTAGGTTGCTTGGCGAATGAGAGTTTTACAATGGTGCGATTTCTTTTTATTAATTCGATCAATAAGCGCTATCTATTGCAAACGGAAACTGTGAGAACTAATAAGACAGGTAGGCTTGCTAAGCGTGTGCTAAGCTGATGAACCACGCATCAATGAATTGCGTAGTAGTTTCGTAGTTTGGGGATAGATGGCGTTTTTACAATTTATCTTAACAATAAGTTTTTTTTGTTGTAGAACCGGCATGCTTTGCGCCCGCGCCTTCTACTCAGCTTTTCATAGCTTTCCCAGCTACTGTCTATTGGACTATGTAATTGTCAGGAAAAATTTGAAGGTACGACACCACTGATTTCGTCCGCGCGGACGAAAAACAATTACAAACTGTGAGATGGAGCCTTTTCACACTCACACCACGGTTTTCGTCCGTAAACGCGGACAACGCGCGGCTCGCGAACGACGTACCTACGTACGCGCGGACGAAATCCGTCGTGGTGTGAAAAGGCTCTTAACCATGAAAGAAACTGTCAAGTTGCAAAAGTCGATAAGTCAGACATGTAATAACAAGTTTACCCGAGAGTTTACATTTATTAATTACCTACCTACTCCTAGAACCTTATTTATTAAAGTCAAATCACTGTGAGTGCGAGTGAGAGATCCGAATGTCGGACAACTGTTTTGTCGCCAGTGCGCGTCGCGTATTTACGTTCTGTACAAGGCCAGAACGCCAGGGGGTGTAACTACAGTCGTACAAGGATCTTTGGCGCGTGGGTGACATTGACAGACCAGATTACCTAGTATACATGTCCGTAGGTTATGTATACTAGGTAATCTGTGCTGTCAATGTCACCAACGCGCCAAAAGATCCTTGTACGACTGTACTCCACAGACCTATAAACAGTATGGACAGGAACTATTGTACTATAGCTACAATGAATTATACGAATATTTATATTTTCGACATAAAAGTGAGCAATATATGTTTATCTCTTTTCGCCTAACCGTTAACGCCATTTACTGAAAGAGATATACATATATTGTATTTTCCAGTTTCTGGCAATATTCTTTCATGACGTCACGATTTTGGGCGCGCGTGCCACCCTGCCATTTTATATTACACTTGTCATTGGTACGTGCGCTGTCAAACGGCTGTTTGTTTACCTATGTTTTATCAGAAAATTTTGTGTTTATTCAGAAAATACAAGCGGTTTTTGATTATTTGATGATACATTAAATGTTACATCATGCCAAAGTGCTGTATAAAGTGGTGTGGTGCAAGAAAAAGTAAAAATCAACCTCAACTTTCATTGCACACGTAAGTTGCCTATTTTCTTGATTTACCGTGGTTATATCGTCAATCTGTTTGTTGTTATGTTACTAGTACCTGTGTTTAATAATAAGGAAGAGATTAAATTGGTTTATTTTCTGTATCCAAGTGCTTTCTTATTTATTTTCATATGAAAGATTTACATACAAACTCTGCCTAAAAGTAGTGATGTAATCATAAGAAGGATTGATATCGATAACATTTAGTTATACATAACAACTGATAAATGCAAAATACGGATAGACGGACGGACTTCACGAATGAAATAATAAGGGTTCCTATCCTAGTCTACGACGGAACCCATTTCACTGATGTAAGTTGTTAGTTCAAAATGACGGGTGTGTCGATATCGATTTTTCGACGTTTTTTTTAGCATCCCTAGTGAAAGACGCCATGTTTTGTTCCACATCGGTTGTAGGTATGCACGTTTTTTCTGTAGGTATTTCTCGTCCATACTGTTTAATAGGTCTGTGCTGTACTCACGTATAGATTGGAATTCACTTTTTTACTTAGGCATTCCAAAGTATACAAGAGGAGTACGCCAATTCTCATATTTTTTTTTTTTTTTTTTTTAAAGAGTCTTGGCGTGGAAACAAGTCCTTCAGCCGAAATCACTTCACAGTGAGTTTTTCATATTATTTCAGTGTGGCAAGTAATGCATATGGGGGAATGTGAAAAATTGTCTCCACTCGCTGACTACTACCGTAAGTTTTAACTCTATCTAGAAAAATAATTTAAGACATTAAAATATAGAAGCTTAAAGTTACAATTGGGTGGATTTGAACCCACGATCTTCGGCGTACCGTGCCGACGCTCTAACCGATGAGCCACCAAGTGAGTCAAATCACCCTGTGAAACTTTTTACACATCTAAGTACACAGGAAAATATCTATCACTCGCCCCCATGCGATAAAAACAAAACAAACATATATACAATCACGCCTTTATCCCTAATGGAGTTTATGGAGTATGCAGAGCATCAACCATCAAAACAAAGATCATTTCGCGACTTCTGACAAGTTTTGAGGTAGTACGTTGCAGATGTCCCAAAACACGGCCAAACCCGGATTCAATTCAAATGGAATTTCAAAATTCAAATTCAAAATTCACTGGAATTATACAATTCAAAGTGGATGTATAATTCCAGTTTAAAATTGTTCTATGAGTGTGAGTTCTTAGAGCAACACGGCCTCCTGTTCCGCCCGTGTTGCTCTAAGTGTGAGCTAGACGAAATTACGTCATTTTTGTAAGTGTGCTGTATCGTTCCTGATAAAGTGTTAATTATAAAATTAATTATGTAAGACAGCTGAGTATTCACATTAATTAGTATATGTCATAGAAACACAATAACTTGAACTTTCCTCGATAGAAAAAAATCACAAAGCTGCCTCTTTTTCTTGAATTTCGTGACGATGTTGGCCTATTATGGCTAGAATAACCCTAATTTTAACATAAAAAATAACCCTATTATAACCACATTGAGGTTTCCTACTAGGTATGTCTTATTTTCTTTTTGAATTGTATATTGGTGCCGATTCGTAAAAATCACAAAACTTAATCTAAATCTCAACTTGTTCAACCAAAATAAGTTCAGCCGTGCTCTTGTGCTATTCGAAATTTCCTCTAAACCAAAGAAATATTTTATGGTCTGGATTCGACAAAACTATACTATGGTTGTCGTTTAGCGCAAGTGTCAAGGACAGAATTAATCCACATTCAATTGCAAACAAAACTGTTCTAAAACTTTTTTCTAGCGTCAATACTTAAAAAGTTACAGAGGGAAGAATATACACGATAATCTTTCTTACTGACTGAGTGATTGACCAGCTCGTCATTGTAGAGCCTAAACCACTAAGCTAGAATGATGAAAATTTGGAAAGCAGGTTCCTCTTATGATGTAACCTCTACGTCAGAAAGAATATTTGGCTTTTCCACCCCCATGGAGGTTTATTAGGGGATGGAAGTTTGTATGGAAGTCGCAATTTTGAAGTTAGGATCTTCCAATTTTGTGTATAGGACAATGATTAAAAAGTAATGGACACGTGTTTCAGCATATTTGAAAATTCTATCCTCAAAGGGACAAAAAAGGGAAAAATGGGTATCTTCGTGAATTTTCTCCCAATTTCCCCCATTTCACCCTTTAGGAATGGAAATATCAAAAACGTTAAAACACGTGTCCATTAATATTTAATCATTGGCCTATACAACGTGTAACAGAATGGGTATATGCATCGAGAAATGTGAGAATCTACCCATGAAACTGAACAACTTTCCCTAAGGAACATAGGTCGAAAAACGAAAAATAAATTTGACCTTCCATACAAAATTCCTCAGCTGATAGCGCACTTAGTATGGGTAGTAATTTTTTTTTTTCGTATTTCGACCTATGTTCCTTAGGGAAAGTTGTTCAGTTTCATGGGTAGATTCACACATTTCACGATGCATATACCCTTTATGTTACACGTTGTATACAACATTGGAAGATCCTAACTTCAAAATTGACAGACTTCCATACAAACTTCCATCCCCTATTAAACCCCGTTTAATTATCGTGTATATTCTTCCCTCTGTAACTTTTTTAGTATTGACGCTGGAAAAAAGTTTTGTAGAACAGTTTTGTTTGCAATTTAATGTGAACTTCTGTTCTTGACCTTTTGGCGCTAAACCCCATAGTTTTAGAAATAATTAAGATAAATAAAAAAAAAAAAACTTCTCCCCCCCTCCCCCAAACCCGACGCACAAAATGCTGTAACTTTTTACCAATCATAAGAAGTGGACAATGGTAGTAATTCGTAGTTGCAAAATACGCGACTTAACTAATATAAGTCCATGCCTGTCACTTTCTATCATAAGAGAACAGAATGGGATGGCTATAATTTTAGTTGAGATTTAGTTAAGTCGGGATGATTACGAATCGGGCCCAATATAGAACAATTTGAAACTGGAATGATACATTCACTTTGAAATCTTTGAATGTCCGTGTCTTGAGCTAATTGCAACGCACCACCATGCTTATAATGAAAGTTAAGGGACTAACTCGGCCATCTTGGTTGCCAACTCTGTATAAAAATTCCTTGTAGGTACCTTCTGTGTGATTTTGACAGATCCCCCAACAAGCAGCGCATCAAGTCCAATAAAAGCTTACTAATTTTAGAGGGGGTATAGCTTAGAGCAACACGGCCTTCCGCGCGGAAGGCCGTGTTGCTCTAAGGGGTATAGTGTATAATGTTCCTTGTGCTTTGTTTCCGAACCAACAGCAATTTTCAATTGCATTTTTTTTAATTCTAGATTACCCATACAATGACGATTACTTCCTCGGACAATATTACGTGAATGTGGGTTAAAACTGGAACTGTCTGGTCTGGACTTTTCCTTTGGCCAGATCCGAACAAGAATATACTTACTTGATAATGAGTATATTCTTGTTCGGATCTGGATTTTGAAGCCAAAGGAAAAGTCCAGACAGTTTGCTTCATTTGTTCTGTAAAGAAATGAATGAAATGAAATAAATGTTAGTTTTTATAAATAAAGATTTTAAAAATACTATTAAGTTTATTTAGTTTTATCTTCCCCATACAAAATGTTCAGTCTTGTTTCGTTGATTACGTTAAGCAATCCTTTCTAGTTTTCGGAACACCGTCAACACACGCCTCTTTTCCTTATGGGGTATGCAGAGCGTCAACGGCCTCACAAAAGGGCGTTTTCGTCACGTTTGGGAGTGATAGTGGGAGCAATATGATACCTGTCATTTTTTATCATGAGAGCGGAAATCTAGTTCTATACCGGGTGTAAGGGACAGCGTCCCGCAAACTGATAGGGGTTGCTCAGTCAACGATACTGAACAACTATCACTAGGATTTTTTTTCAGGAAAAATAAATAAATTTGGTTTTCCATACAAATTGTCTGATCGAGGTGGTCATTTTGTATGAAAAAGCATTCTTTTTTTCATTTCCTGAAAAAAAATCCTGGTGGTAGTTGTTCAGTTTCGTTAACTGAGCAACCCCTATAAGTTTGTGGGACGCTGTCCCTTACACCCATAATAAGCCCGATGGTGTAGTGGATGTGGCCGCTGCCTTCTGTGCAGGAGGTCGTGGTTCGAATCCCACCACGTAGGTACCAATGTGTTTTTCGGTTTTCGAATTTCACTGTAAAGGAAAACTTCGTGACGAAACCTGAACAGAATAAATTCAAAGGGTTGTGTGTAGTCAACCCATCCGTATATTAGGCCCACGTGGTTGCCTAAGGTCCAATCGCCCTATTCAGGGTATATAGGCTCCTGCCCCTCGGTGGGAGCAATGTGCCGTTCTCCAATACGGAATTTCCTGAGAATATTCTCCGGAAATTTCCAATATAGGTACCCCAGGAACATTGAAAACATTCAATTTCGATTGTCATTTCAGCATTCATTTCGATCGTCATAATTCCAAAACCTTGCTTAAATTTCGTCGTTCAACTCTTATCGTCTGTCTCACTCTTAGATTTTCTGTTCCTTTCACTCATTCGCTTCCAAAAAATGCCGGACAAAATTTCTACAAAATTCCAACAAAAACCCCATTTGTTCTCGGCGAGATTCGAACCTCTGGGCGGGAGGCAGCCAATACTACCGCCACAGATTACTTACCAAAAAAATCGACTAAATGAGTTCGAACAGAACCGTCACATTATGATACAGATAATACAAGCGAATGATGATGATTTTATGGTGATCCTGATCATCATCATCAGCTCATATTAGTCGGCGCAGTAGGTACCTACGATATAGCGACACATGTTATTGTAACTTTAGACGATTCAGCAATATGTTACATAGAGCGTTTACGCACAGGAGCCGTATTTTTGAACCACTCGAACTCCAATGCGCATACGAAAGGGCAACTTTCGCATGCGATTTTCATACAAATTGCCATGCGAAAGTTGCTCTTTCGCATGCTAATTCGATTCGAGCGGTTCAAAAATACGGCTCCTGGTCCGAATCCGAGAAAATTTGTATGGATTGGCGCGAAAATGTTTGACAGCTTCCATATTATTTTCTCGGAAACGAACGAATACGGATGACAGTGCGTAAACGGCCATAGAAGCTTAATAGTTACAATCGATATCAAAAAGGATTCCTGCTCAGCATATTTCCGCACATTTCTCGTAAATAAAACTTCGATAAATTGAAATGAAATATCATGTCATTAATTTTCGTCATGGTTATTTGGTTATTTTTTGATAGCATGTGAAATGCTCCACGTTTCTATGAATTTGTAGGTACTTTCAATGTCCTTTTTATCTTAGGACTAATTTATTTCTATTTTTGTTTCTTTTCTCCATCCTTGATGTAATGAGATGAGGCTGCAATGGACAATTATACTAATCCATAGT
Organism: Scrobipalpa atriplicella; assembly: GCA_029255725.1. NCBI lineage: Eukaryota > Metazoa > Arthropoda > Insecta > Lepidoptera > Gelechiidae > Scrobipalpa > Scrobipalpa atriplicella. Next base: position 9,840 of record JARACY010003799.1, on the reverse strand, counting down.
AAGTACCTATCTATATCTACTAAACTTAGGTATTATATCTAATCAAGAAGTTATTTACATTATAATATATGCTTTTTATAATAAGAGAAGACTAATACTTATTAGTACATTACGATATAAGTGCGGTGGGTTAATCATTACAGCCGAGGCGATATTGCTAGCCCGAGCCATAGGCGAGGGCTACAAGAAAGCAGAGGCTGTAATTATCAAACCGCACGTATGTCGTACGACGTTTTATAACATATTTGCGAGGAAATAGCAAAAAATTAAAACAATACAGCGAAAAGAAAAAACGCGTAGAATAATCTTTACTCGTTAGCGATGCGCGCGCATCCACAGATTACCTAGTATATATCGCGCAGCGCTTTTTTTTTTAAGGCAAAGGCACAAAAACAGCCAGTATTACTAATAAACTAAATTAATATTTTTATGTTTTGTTACAGATAAATTGTTGAAATTTATTGTCAAAATTAATTAAACTAAAGAATGAAAAAAATGTTTATTCATTATATTTTATCTCCCAAAGTTAAATTTATTCATAAAACGTTTACCACTTTTCTGACGTAAAAACTCTTTGCTAAGATTTAAAAAAAGTACCGTTCGATAAACCGTGCGTTTTACCTAATAAAAAAAGAAACTCGTGTGTTTTACAGCACTCGTGCATTTTACATTACGATTACGCACAAGTACGTAATAAGATACAATACAATATTGAAATTGGTGTAATAAGAGACCCTTTACGAGCAAATGTGTTATAATAGTACATTACGATACAAGTGCGGTGCGTTGACAGTTACAGCCGAGGCGATATTGCTAGCCCGAGCCGTAGGCGAGGGCTACAAGAAAGCAGAGGCTGTAATTATCAAACCGCACGTATGTCGTACGACGTTTTATAACATATTTGCGAGGAAATAACTAAAAGATTAAAACAATACAGCGAAAAGAAAAAAAGCGAGGAATAATTTTTACTCGTTCACAAATTAGCGATGCGCGCGCATCCACAGGGGTACGTTCAGTCGACCCAGTTCGATATTTATACCGATCGAATCTTATACTAGTGGGACGCACTGAACGTGCACCTTAGCTGCTGTCAGATAAAACTTCACTTCCGGTGCGCCTCTGAACGGGCCGGATAAAAATTAACCTAGTCGAAATTTCGTCTGCCAGGTGTCTCTGAACGGGCAATATAATTTTTAACCAGGTTAAATTTCGATCGATCGAGCGGCTCTGAACGTACCCCAGATTACCTAGTATACATCGCGCAGCGCTTTTTTTTTAAGGCAAAGCACAAAAAACCAGCCAGTATTACTAATAAACTAAATATTTTTTTTATTTTGTTACAGATAAATGGTTGTAATTTATTGTAAAAATTAATTAAATCAAAGAATTAAATGTTTATTTTATTATACTTTATCTCCCAAAGTTAATTTTATTTATAAAATGTTGACCACTTTTCTGCCATAAAAACTCTTTGCTAAGATTTAAAAAAGTACCGTTCGATAAACCGTGCGTTTTACCTAATTAAAAAAAAAAACTCGTGTGTTTTACAGCACTCGTGCATTTTACATTACGATTACGCTCAAGTACGTAAAAAGATACAATACAATATTGAAATTGGTGTAGTAAGAGACCCTTTACGAGCAAATGTGTTATAAAAATTATTCCGCGCGCTTTTTCTTTTCGCTGTATTGTTAATTTTTTTTTTTTTAATTTTACCCGTGCGAAGCCGGGGCGGGCCGCTAGTTATGAATAAATTTAACTTTGGGAGATAAAATATAATGAATAAACATTTCATTCTTTAATTTTATTAATTTTGACAATAAATTTCAACCATTTATCTGTAACAAAAACATAAAAATATTAATTTAGTTTATTTGTAATACGGGCTGTTTTTGTGCCTTTGCCTTAAAAAAAAAGAGCTGCGCGATATGTACAGTCGTACAAGTATCTTTTGGCGCGTGGGTGACATTGACAGCACAGATTACCTAGTATACATGTCCGTTAGGTTATGTATACTAGGTAATCTGTGCTGTCAATGTCACCCACGCGCCAAGAGATCCTTGTACGACTGTACTAGGTAATCTGTGGATGCGCGCGCATCGCTAATTTGTGAAGGAGTAAAAATAATCCCGCGCGTTTTTTCTTTTCGCTGTATTGTTTTAATTTTTTGCTATTTCCTCGCAAATATGTTATAAAACGTCGTACGACATACGTGCTTTGATAATTACAGCCTCTGCCTTCTTATAGCCCTCGCCTACGGCTCGGGCTAGCAATATCGCCTCGGCTGTACTCATATCGTACCGCACTTATATTGTAACTTTTTTCTTGAAATTGTAATATCAAAGGGTAGAATCATTGGTCAGCAGGGTCAATTTAGTCTATAAACACCCGATGACAATCCGTTACGTTCCAAGCCGTTTGAAGTCGTCAAATCAATATTGCTTCTGATCTAATTAGCAGTTTTCAACGTGATAATATGTGAGGAATCAACACCCTGCGCTCTCGCCGGCGGCGGCACTGGTCCCCCCAACTTAAACTATAGAAGACAAAATCCACCAAAGGACCCACCAGCGGTCGCCCACACCCGCCCTATCATGTGTGCTCCAGGTAAGTGAAGGAATGTCCATAAGCCTCTAAGTAAGTAAATTTAAAACTTGGTCAAGCTGTAAGTATATGAACAATGTGGAACAGTGCCTCCGTGGTCTAGTGGTCTGAGCCATGGGCTCACGATCCGGAGGTCCTGGGTTCGATTCCCAGGGGGGGAACGCAAAGTTTATAATATTGTCATATTATTATTATCACTTTGTGAGATTTTCCCCAGGCTGAATCCACCTGATTGTCTGGAAGAAAACGGATTCCGTGCTTCGGAGGGCACGTGGAGCCGTCGGTCCCGGTCGCTGTTTCTAATAGTGGTCGTTACTGGTCGATGTTGCTCCACGTCTGTAGAAGTTACCTTAAAAACCCTACACGTGACCCCGGGTGGTGCCAAAGGTGCAACAAATTCGGCTCCTGCACCTTTCCTCTGGACCTCGCAGCAAATAATGCCATACGATTAATAATAATTGTGGAACACAACATCCGATTTCAAACGTTCAGAATTTGTATGTTTTCGTCATTTTAACATAAATTGTGGTTGAATTTTGTCAATAACTCGTCGAATATCTGTTTCAAATTATTAGGCGTTACTTCAAAAGAACACCAAAGAAAAAGTTTAAAATTTTCAGTTCACACGATCTTTGTGGCTTTGACTTCCAAGTTGAGTTAACTTCGTCTCACGAGAAAATTGAATAAAAACGTTTGCCAGCAAAGCCATTCTGTCCTCAAGTGACCTTACTGGGACATTCATTTGATAGTACATCTGATTATATACCTACCTACGTAAGTGAACAACAAAAAATATGATTGTCCTATTTTATATCTTATCCTGTTTACTAGATGATGCCAGGTGTAACGCCACTGTTACTTATCCAAGAAGTCATGGTCAAGTTCCAGAAAAGTAAGTACACTACACTAAACACTAAAAAGCAGTGTTAGTAGGTAGCTAGGTAGGTGATGCCAGGTGTTTTACATCTAGGTAAGTACATACATACATACAATCACGCCTTTATCCCTAATGGGGCAGGCAGAGCAAAAACGACATAAACATAGGTCGTTCCGCCACGTCTGACAAGTTTTGAGGGTTAATACCTACGAAGAGGTTAATACCTACAGATGATGATTATGTATATTACCATAGTGACAGGTTGTCAGCCCATCATCGCCTTTTTAAAGTGGAAACAATTACTCTTAAAGTGCGTTCCATTACATTTAAAGCCGAGGTGGTTAGAGTGGAATGCATTATTTTTATAGTGGGAATGGGAATATAATATACCCCAAAGAGTTTTCCCGTGGGATTGAGTTCCCACGGTAAAAAGTTGCATTTGTCCTTGATCAGATTATTGCCATGTAGCTGTTAGTATGACCACATCGAAAAGATTCTTTTATTTCTGTGTGAGTGTGATATTTTCCGTAGTAAAAAGCTGATATTCCTATTCACGCGCATCGCACAGTGAGCGTAGCTTTCTAATAGTGAAAGAATTTTAAAAAAAGGTCCATTACTTTTCGAGTTCAATGATGACAAATTAAGAAACAAACAAATAAACTAACATACATACACAAAACAGATATATGTCGCAGTGATCTAGTTGAATAAGTGATTTGATTGAATCACTAGCACGTTAATTGAATGACGGCATTTAATTAAATCACTGAAGGACAACTCGTCAAGTCGTTGAATGTAACGTTCAACGCCTTGACTGAACGTCATTTAGCGAAGTCGTTGAATGGGATATAGCCGACTTCTAAGGCGCGGCTCGAAGCGGGGGGACGAAAGCGGGCGAAAGCGGATTTTGGTTAGGTTAGGTTAGGTTACAATCACCTGACTGATTTTACGTCCGCCCTGTTCAAAGGGCTATGTTTCAATCAGCTAACTAGTTGGACGTTGAGTGACGCTTGTTCAATCAACGATCGCCCTAGTGATTCAATTGAATGCAGCCATTCAATTAACGTGCTAGTGATTCAATCGCTTATTTAACCATATCACTGCGACATATATATACTTACAACTCTTAAATGTATTAGTGATGGATGATAATGCTCGAAAGAGACAAACACCATCTCCTAATAATATGGCACAACAGTATGTGGTACCATTGCACCTTCGATGTTAATAATTTCTACAACCAAAACAGAAATCGAAGAAAGCATTCGCAATTTTCACAGAAAAAACTCAATTCGCAATCAGTGCGTTCACTGAGTAGATAATCACTAGTACGTCCGCCACGCGTCTGGCCCATTTCCACAATTTAAGAACTGTATTTATGTCTTTTCGTAATATCACTAGGATTTTCGAAAAAAAAAAACTAATTATCAAATCAACCTAAAACATTATACTCACTTGATTTTCTAAATGTCCTATAAGCCGTGCGTTTAAAGAAACGATCTGAAAATGTCGTCGGCTCGCTTCGTGATTGGTCCGCCTCGCATGCGTTCTCGCTCTACCTAATAGAGAGTGAGCGAGAACGCATGCGAGCGTCGGCCATTTATAGATCGTTTCTTTATGTGCACGGGTTATACTTATTTCTCGGACCTACTTGGAAATAAATAAGTTAGGTACATATTTTATAACTTATTTTGAAGTTAACTTTTTATTTCAGCGAAGATTTCACTGGAGTATCTAGAAGTGCAACACCAAAGAAAGGGACGTTCCGCAGGACCACACCGTCTTTTCTCAGCACCCTGCGCGTATCTCGCTTATTACTGCTTCAAAACTTACACGTGAGTAAAATTTTTCGATATCTATTTATTTATTCATCATTAGGCATTAATTGTTGCGAGATCCAGGGGACAGTGCAGCAGCAGCCAGTTATGTTGCACTCTTGGCACCACCAAGGGTTACGTGTAAGGTTTTTAAGGTAGTTCCTATGAACGTGGAGCAACATCGACCTGTAACGACCACTTTTAGAAACAGTGATCGGGATCGACGGCTTAACGTACCCTCCGAAGCACAGAACACGGAACCCGTTTACTTGACAGGCAATCAGGGGTTTGAACCTCCAAATCCCTCCCTGGCTACGCCTATGTTCAGGGTGTTCGTGTTGGACAAACGAAAATGGCAGGTAAGAGGGGTCGTCTGCTATTTTTAATTAAAAAAAAAAGGTACATACCTAGCCCAAAAAATTTGACCTAGGCCCCATAGTTTTTTTTTAATAACTTAATTTCTTGAGTTTGAAAATTTTAAAGTCATAACTTTATGTAGGATAGACGAAACTGGATAATCGGATCTACCCTTCGCTTGCAGTTGCACTATGCGAAGATTCGCCATAGTAAATCTTTGGACTTTGACTTGACGGCCTCACACTACGTTACGACGTCTTGACGTCCAACGTTACGTGGATAATCCAATATCCACGCCACGTCACAGAATGTAAATTCTCACGTCAAGACGTGCCGGGGCATGTTGCGGCAAACTTTTTCGATAAAAGCTACGGTAATCCGGGCAGCAACGTCGTAACGTGGCCCGTCACGACGTCGTGACGTGAGTTTTTACGTTGCAAGACGTCACGACGGCGTAACGAGTTTATGTGTCGCCGCCCTAACGCCATATTTATTTAAGTATTTCAGGACTGGTCGAGTATGCGGCAAAAGTTATTATTTCCGCTACTATACCTTTCCAACGTACTGCTTCCTGGATTACGTCAACTGCATGGAGAAATGGGACGGTAAATGTAAAATATAAATTTATTTAGCTAAGAAGGCTTCATACACGTTTGTTATCTTTGCTGTGGGAACAGCAATACAAGCAACAGTGTCGTATCAAAGCTCATCAAAATCTGACCCGGGAGTTTCAAAATATTTTAATGTGAAATTCAAAAATATATGGGCGGTGTACCTTATATAAGACCTCCAGCACTGACACTACTATTGTTTTGATGCTAACCCAATAGGATAACTCTGTACCAAAGCTCATCAAAATCTGACCCGGGAGTTTCAAAATATTTTAATGTGAAATTCAAAAATGTATGGGCGGTGTAACTAATATACGACCTCCATCACTGAGACTACTATTGTTTTGATGCTTACCCAATAGGATAGCTCTGTACCAAAGCTCATCAAAATCTGACCCGGGAGTTTCAAAATATTTTGAAGAGAAATTCAAAAATATATGGGCGGTGTTCTTAATATAAAACCTCCAGCACTGAGTATACTATTGTTTTGATGCTAACCCAAGAGGATAACTCTGTACCTAAACTCATCAAAATCTGACCCGGGAGTTTCAAAATATTTTAATGTGAAATTAAAAATGTATGGGCGGTGTTCTTAATATAAAACCTCCAGCACTGAGACTACTATTGTTTTGATGCTAACCCAATAGGATAACTCTGTACCAAAGCTCATCAAAATCTGACCCGGGAGTTTCAAAATATTTTGATGTGAAATTCAAAAATGTATGGGCGGTGTAACTAATATACGACCTCCATCACTGAGACTACTACTGTTTGATGCTTACCCAATAGGATAGCTCTGTACCAAAGCTCATCAAAATCTGACCCGGGAGTTTCAAAATATTTTGAAGAGAAATTCAAAAATGTATGGGCGGTGTTCTTAATATAAAACCTCCAGCACTGAGACTACTATTGTTTTGATGCTAACCCAATAGGATAACTCTGTACCAATGCTCATCAAAATCTGACCCGGGAGTTTCAAAATATTTTAATGTAAAATAAAAATGTATGGGCGGTGCGGTGTTCTTAATGTCAGTGCGGGCTGAGAGGACAACTCATCCCCGCAATGATAACTCATCCCACACTGACAACTCATTCCCCACTGACAACTCATGATGCGCTGACAATTTATTTCATTATTATTTTTACATTAAAATATTTTGAAACTCCCGGGTCAGATTTTGATGAGCATTGGTACAGAGTTATCCTATTGGGTTAGCATCAAAACAATAGTAGTCTCAGTGCTGGAGGTTTTATATTAAGAACACCGCCCATACATTTTTGAATTTCTCTTCAAAATATTTTGAAACTCTCGGGTCAGATTTTGATGAGCTTTGGTACAGAGTTATCCTATTGGGTAAGCATCAAAACATGGTAGTCTCAGTGATGGAGGTTCTATATTAAGAACAACGCCCATACATTTTTGAATTTCACTTCAAAATATTTTGAAACTCCCGGGTCAGATTTTGATGAGCTTTGGTTCAGAGCTATCCTATTGGGTTAGCATCAAAACAATAGTAGTCTCAGTGCTGGAGGTCTTCTATTAGGTACACCGCCCATACATTTTTGAATTTCACTTTAAAATATTTTGAAACCCCCGGGACGAATTTTTCAGTGCCTTAACAAAATATACTCAGTTTTGTCGGTACTTTCGACCTTTACCAGTTTCATTAGTGGAGGAAAAAAATCACCCAAAAATATATTTTTTCTGATGACCACCGGGACGAATTTTTCTGTGTCTTAACAAAATATACTCAGTTTTGTCAGTTCTTTCGACCCACACCAGTTTCATTAGTGGAGGTCAAAAACCACTCTAACTTGACCTTCCGTTGCTAGCAATTTGTATGAAATGGGAGCTCTCTCAAGTATATCGAAAATTAATAGTCAGATTTTGATGCGCATTGGCACAGAGGTACCCTCCTGTGTTAGCATCAAAACAATAGTAGTCTCAGTGCTGAAGCTCCTGGGTGCACAGTCCATACATCTTTGCCCATCATCCTTTGTATAATTGTTTTGCTTTAAGCATACTTTTAAGTATAGTCTAAATTTATTATTCTAAAGCAAGTCCGTAAGAAATTAAACCTATTGTGTGAAAAATACTTTAACTCATTGGTTTACTATTAGAAAACACGTCATTCTAAAACTACATGTACCTACTTTGTTCCTTTATTAAGTCAATACTGTGAAACAAAGGGTGTCTATTTTGGTTAAAACATTTGTAAATTATCCTAATCCTTTCTTACCCAAAAAAAATAAATAAGCATTAAAAACTTATCAAGTATTAACTCCTCATTAAAGCCGTATAATTGCGTCATATATACTTATACAGGGTGTTAATTTAATTGCGTGCCATAGCTTAGGGGCTGTTTCAGTAACATAAAAGGAGCCCATGATTTAAAAAAGAAAAACCAAGTCAATAAATAAAAAAGTTAATAAGTCAGTATTTATTATGATTCCAAAAGCTGCATCTAGCTCTCCGGTTATAACCGAGCCCGCGCGAGTCTCTCATGGGTCGATAGCGACTCGCGGGATTGATTATAGCCGGACGGCCAGCCGCAACTCTGGGAATCATTATGAATACCTACCGATCACTGTTTTTTATTTTTTTTTATGGGCTCCTTTTACGTTACTAAAATCCCCTAATGGCACGCAATTAAATTAACACCCTTGTATATTCTATCAAGTTATTACGTTCTACTTATTGTAAAAAGTAAAAAGTAAAGTTCGACACCCTCATAGAGAAAAATAACATCGTAACTCAGCATGAGCTACAATGTTATTTGATTTAATTTCAAATCCTTTGTTCAAAATTGAAATAGCGTATTTATTCCTATAAATAAACAATATTGTGCCGACCAATGGGTTGACTTGACTTCGTTATTATAATATTATGATAGTTATATAAAACACAAATAAACGTTATTAAGATATTATGATAACCTTCTTTTATTTTTATTCCTTTTTACACAAAAACTTCAAATCAAATCAAATAATACTTTATTGTACACAGGAAAACACAAATTAAACATACATAACATGACATAAGTGTACAGAAGGCGGCCTTATTGCTTCATAAGCCCGGATGGTGTAGTGGATAGGGCCGCGGCCTTCCGTGCAGGAGGTCGTGGTTCGAATCCCACCACGTACCAATGTGTTTTTCGGTTTTCGAATTTCATATGTACGTTTATTCGGCGCTTTTACGGTGAAGGAAAACATCGTGAGGAAACCTGCACACACCTACGAAGAAATTCAAAGGTCGTGTGTAACCTAATCTAGGATTGGGTCTGGTTTCCCTTCTGGGTTGCGATGGTCAGATGGCAGTCGCTCTGTTTAAAAATCAGTACTCTCGTTCAATCACCTAGATTAGGTAGCCGACCCCGAGAGATACGGGAAAAAGGCTAGGAAGATGCTGATGACTCAAAAACTTCATAAGTATTATAATAAGCAAAAAACGAATATATTAACTGAAAATTCAGTTGTGTAATGGGGGTTTTTAATTTGCTCGTTCATATTTTTTTCGTAAACTATAAATGCTACACTTTTCGTTATAGTTTTCAACTTTACAACTGCAACTTGT
>JARACY010003798.1:0-30649 GCA_029255725.1 Scrobipalpa atriplicella | reverse complement strand
GTACTCTTTCATACACTTTTCCAGAGGTATAATATTTTGGGAATGTATATTTTAATATTAACGACCTTTCTTTTGCGGTATCCTGTAGGCATTCAAATATAAGTTCTTCCAGTAAGTCTACGCTTAAAACGCTGGCATTGTGGATTTTAAAATGGCCTGTCTTCAGATTTTTTTACTTTACGAATAATTCCTATAAAAGAACGACACTTGAAGAAGAGTTACATTTTCTTTCGACGGAATCACATTCGTATTCTGTCTTCTTATTCCAGGTTTAACTCTACTTCTTAGGTATACCTCTGACATTGTTTGTGCAAATACTGCTATACGGCTGGTGGTTCAGCCTGCATGATCCTAACAAACTGGTGAAAAATCTCACAAAGATTAATAATTTCAACTGTGTGTTAATTCCACGCTCTCCGGATCGTGAGCTCGCATGGATACTTACATTGATAATGCCCCAGCCAGCCACATCAGCTGTTTGTATATCCAGTGGGTATTGTGGGCTGATGACGACGCGCTGTATGCTTGATCCCAACTGCAGGTCCTCGGAGAGAGAAACAGCAGACATATATCGTTCTCAACTGCGACGGCGTCGTACTCAGCGTGGCACACATGCTTACCGACCAATCTGCCATCAGCATCTGAAATACCAAGGAAGATACAAACTAGTGAAATATTTGAATACGTGACTCGGATGTTCATAGAATAATCACCGATTCTTTCAATTACAATATTACAGCCTCATAGAACGCTATGGTATTTGTAATAAGGTCTTACATAACCGTATGTTCAATGAAAATTTATTATTTCAAAACAAAGTATGCAGGTTTACAGTAGCTTTGTTATAGTACCAGTATCTTTACTTTTAACAGCAACAGCTGCTGTCGGCAAAAAATGCTCATGTACTTGTAATGATGAACCTGGTTCGAATAGAACAACTGAAATAACACAAGGAGACATAACTGGTGGGGATCCAACGAATAACATGGAGGGATTTATAGTTGGCGGGAACATCACAACTATATCCCACTTCCCACACTCAGTGGCAGTATTCGTATATCCCAAAGACACGTATTTCTGCGGAGGGTCCGTGTTAAACCAGAAGATGATTTTAACAGCAGCCCACTGTGCACCAAAAAAGCTTTTAAGGAAACATCAAATTTACATTATGGCTGGACATGAGAATTTATTGGAAGTAAGTCTATGCATCTCATCATCATCATCTCTCTAGCCTTATTCCGTATTTCTCGGGATCGGTCGGTTACTTATACTCGGGGATTGACCGAGGATGGATACAGGGAAGTAAGTCTTAGGCTCGTATTTATAAAGCGATCTCAAGTTTGAGAGCGATATTAAGTGTGGATTTGACAGGTCGTTTTGTACTAAAATGACATTTCTGATTCAAACTCAAACTCGCTGTCACTCTTGAGAGCTGATTATAAATACGGGCCCAAGCGTCTAAGTTAGAAAAAATTGTTTTTATTGGATTTATTTTTGTTCTTCGCATTATTTTCTACTGCAGAAAATTATGGAGTACCTAATGCATTCCGTTCCAGCTGTAATATTGTAATTGAAAGAATCGGTGATTATTCTATGAACATCCGAGTCACGTATTCAAATATTTCACAGTTTGTATCTTCCTTGGTATTTCAGATGCTGATGGGCAGATTGGTCGGTAAGTCATGTGTGCCACGCTGAGTACGACGCCGTCGCAGTTGAGAACGATATATGTCTGCTGTTTCTCTCCGAGGACCTGCAGTTGGGATCAAGCATACAGCGCGTCGTCATCAGCCCACAATACCCACTGGATATACAAACAGCTGATGTGGCTGGCTGGGGCATTATCAATGTAAGTATCCATGCGAGCTCACGATCCGGAGAGCGTGGAATTAACACACAGTTGAAATTATTAATCTTTGTGAGATTTTTCACCAGTTTGTTAGGATCATGCAGGCTGAACCACCAGCCGTATAGCAGTATTTGCACAAACAATGTCAGAGGTATACCTAAGAAGTAGAGTTAAACCTGGAATAAGAAGACAGAATACGAATGTGATTCCGTCGAAAGAAAATGTAACTCTTCTTCAAGTGTCGTTCTTTTATAGGAATTATTCGTAAAGTAAAAAAATCTGAAGACAGGCCATTTTAAAATCCACAATGCCAGCGTTTTAAGCGTAGACTTACTGGAAGAACTTATATTTGAATGCCTACAGGATACCGCAAAAGAAAGGTCGTTAATATTAAAATATACATCCCAAAATATTATACCTCTGGAAAAGTGTATGAAAGAGTACGAAAACGACTGGTCTCCAGGAATGATGTGCGCAGGAGACCCCAATTCGACCTTGAATAGACCTTCGAAGTAAGTTCGTCTTCAACAAAAAATCTTTGACTGATTGCACATGAGTATGCCCCAAAAATATCAACAAACTAAAAAAAAAATTATTATTTTTACTTGGTTTGGGTTAGCTCTTGACTCTAGACACAAAGGTCAGAGATGACCGTGACAGAGTCGACGATGGAGCGAGCTAACCCAGAGAAGACGCCTGTTAAGGCACTGGTAGTCTCACGCACCGACGGAACACAGCAAGCTGTTTGGCACCGGACTCCGGTGAAAGGGTGGTCGCGAGCCAGGCGGCTCCTTGCGGAGCCTACCACCGCTTTGTTGGGATCATTCAGCCGGACTTATTCACAGGCAAGCCTGTGTTGCCGTTGCCCGGGGTGGACCACTAGGAGATAGATCCCATCCCACCCAAAGTCAAAGTGTAGTTAGTTTGCTCTTTCGAGTTTTATCATTCACCATGTTTAATTCTTTTTTTTTTTTTTTTTTTCAGAGGTGATTCCGGCAGCGCCCTAGTTGCGTTTGGATACCTCCAAATTGGATTGGTGTCCTTCAGAAACCCAGATTCGGTGGGCCTTATCTTCTACACAAATGTGTCTTATTATTCAAACTGGATTAGCAACCCAGGCAATGGTATACGCGTGTGGGAAACTATGGCTATAGCCAACCGGCCGTTGACAAATACAAGTGCTGCTGATTCAAGTTCTGGTTTACGTACACAAGGGCGAACATAAGTGAATATTGTAATTTATTATGACTAGACTGATTTTTCATTAAATCGTGTAAAAAATATAATATTTGTTTTGTTTCCTGGTTTGTGTCGCTCTTAACTTCACTAAAATAATCTTTCAAGAAATTATACTTCATTTGCCTTTTTTTTTATTCTTCTATCTGCCAGCAGCCTCTTGGCCATAATCAGATTTGGTGGTGATGTAGGTAGCTTCATTTCTAGTCACAATGTAGATTGTAGCCAACAAGTTTAAGTGTTTTTTTTTGTATGCTACGATGCTACGAAATACTACGCCGTAGCGTAGACAACTGCTACGCAGTCCGAAACTTATATATATCACCTTGTATAGAATTTCCTACGTACGTACAAACTTATGTTTATGTGCAAAACAACCTGGGAATCATAATAAACTTCATTCGTATGACTAGCATAAGCTAGACTTGAAAGTCACATAACATGACTTTAGTCACCAGCCAAATACGATACCTACTGAAATCACAAACCAATTAATTTACCAAAGAATCGTAAACTTTAATCGTCATTTTAAGACTAATCTAATGATTCCATTAATTAAATTACTCATGCGAGTTCCACTTAAACTATGGCACAACTATGACACTTTCACTAACACATTTCTTAGCCCTGACTTTACTAACAAATGTATTCGGCGAGGAATGCAACGTAACCCATACAGGATGTAGCAACAATAGCAACATTATGGAGGGTTTTATCGTGGGAGGTCACGAGACAGGGATATCCCATTTCCCGCATGCCGTGTGCCTGTTTCAATACCCCCTGTACCGCTTCTACTGCGGATCTTCGGTGCTGAACCAGCAGGTGCTTCTGACTGCGGCTCATTGCGTCGAAGCGGAGGGAGAATTCAGTTTTGACGCTTACGCAGGACACGAAGATGTGGAAAAGGTAAGTTGAAGTGTTAAGTATTGTTTTTTCAATTTGGTACTTGCAAGCCAAAAAACATTTATTGGAAGTGTGGAATCATCATCTTCTATTGTTCCAATAAATGCAGTCAGGCAACTTTAGGAAAATTTCGATGCATCGGCGGCCAAGATCGGCAGCTGTAGTGTATGACGCGTGTCCTTTATAATGGAATGCAACTAGAAATGTCAATAAAACTAATCTACGTCACGTAACCTTTACAAAGGAATGTTTTTAGATAAAACTACGTCAGTTGACATTTAACTAATGTTTAAGTAAACATGCTACGCAATATGACCTTTACTAGATTATGCTGAATATGCTGAATGATAAGCTACGTGTACAATAACTTACTACGTATGATTGTCCTTGATTTAGTAATATATAAACTCCTGCTTTATTGAAATAAATCAGTTTTAGTATCAACTCAGAACCAGAACGTGTTTTTACTTACATCCCCCACGCCGCGCATTACATGGCGACCCTGCCAGTCCACTGTTCTTAGACAGTGCTGGTCCGAAGTGGGTTCCGAGCCATAGAGTAAAAATGTAAAAGTACAGTAAAGTCAAAATTTCGCGAGTGAAGTCTAAAAAGAAAGAAAGTGCATAAAAATGAAGCTACAGACATAAAGACTACGTGACGCGAAAAATAACATAAAATCGGCAACATGGAAAACACTTCGGCAAAATTAAAAATACAGACAGAAGAAATAATAATTTCCCAAAAAGAAGCAGACAACAGTTCGAGTGCCATACAGTCGCAGTCGGCCAATATAGTCATTGTTTAAAAACTATGACAAAAGCTGTTTTCATCATGGTAAGAATCGTGTTCATCTACCTACTTCACACGGAGTACAATTCGTAAGTCCCTCAAACAGAACAAGGGCAGAAGCCATTAAAAAAAAAAAAAAAAAAAAACAGAACAACAGGTTGCGGCAGGTCAAGTGACATCGATGAATCAAGATAATCAACAATAATTAGCAATTTTCTCAGAATTAGAAATTTGATCATGACGTGCAATAATATGACTTTGGTACGGTTCACCGTAAATGGAAAAATGTATACATGGTTGATAGATACCGGTGCGTCACTGAGCGCAGTAAGACGAGAAGTAGCTCTAGCTACATGGCGGCGGATTCATTGCACCAAAAATCACACATATAAATGGCATATATGGAGGTTTGAGTAAGATAACATCAACTGGATACAATCAACTTAGAACTGGGACACGAGACTTCAAATATATTAATACAGCATGATTTTCTTGTAATTTCACAATTACCAACAAATGTAGATGGAATAATAGGCCTAGACTTTTTGATAAAATATGAATGTGATCTAAATTTTGAAAAAGGAATCATAACCATAATGATACCAATATAGAATATTATATATTTATAGAATTAGATATTTATTCGTTAATGTTAAGGAACGTTACATTCATCCAAGGCGTTAGTTTCATATTCATACTTCTTAAATAGAATAAATGTTGCATAGTAGTTACAAAGTAATACCATAAATAAAATACGAGAGCAAGGAAAAAGAATAAGAAAGAGTACCTAGTCGAATTAAACTTTTCATATATTCGCCTACAAAGCAAGTTATGTGTGTGCCAATCCTAATTCTCGATCGCGTACGAAACGAGCTTTCTTCGTGAATGAATTAGATACGTTCTGTAAGACACTACGGATCGTATTTATAAAGCGATCTCAAGAATGAGAGCAATATTAAGTATGGATTTGACAGGTCGGTTTGTACTGAAATGACATTTCTGATACGAACTCAAACTCGCTGTCACTCTTGAGAGCTGATTATAAATACGGGCTTACATATAGATGAATTATTATTATGCATAATACGTAATTATGACACCGCTAATAAAAGAGTTCACTCATATATAAATACGTGTATAGAAACACTAAATCCTACTAATCACAGTGCACAAATAAGGTACAATAGGGAATCCAACCCCTTTTTTTTTTTTTTTTCTAATCATGGTGTGAACGAATTTTCCTCTGTGAAAATTGTAAGGGGATCTTTAGAAGTCTTAATTCATGACCCTAATAGAGACCGATCCTTCATTTAGCAATAGTGCGGACGAGCTTCCACTATAAGGTTATGTTGGAGACATAGCTAGTCTTAAACCTTGGTCCTATGTTAATATTAATAGTTGTTCATGCAACTATGACAGACACAAGATGTCTAGTCGTAATATCATGTTATACTTTATACACGCAAGTACGTGTCAGAGTGTTGACTTTCATTTAAATAATGTCCCTTGAGATTATGATATAATTATGGGACCGACCGGCGGCCCAAATAATAAGCAAAAAAGTGCTCTCAAAGTAAAATGTGTATCGTGCACAGCACAGATGAACCTTTATCCAAGATTTCTCCGTCTTAATATCAAAGTTATACCTACAGATTTGTAAACTTGACTTCCTGATAGTATGCAGCAATTGTTTTTTTTTTCCAGGTGCAAATAATTAGAAAAGTCACCAGATTCATTGCACATGAGCATTACGACTCGGAGACCATGCAAAACGACATCGCTCTCATGTTTCTGGACGAAGGTTCTTTGCCGATAGGGGGCAATTCGCCAATCAAACGAGTCATAATCAGCCAGCATTTTCCATTGCAAGTGAAAGAAGCGGAAATCTCCGGATGGGGGTATGTGAATGTAAGTCTTGATCTTTCTCATGATCATAACGAAATTAAAAGACACGACAGGTTATCCTTTGTAAATGCCTAGGAATTATAAGCTTTTAGTCAGCCTAGACACTACGTTATGGTATGTCTATCTGCTTCCAGGGTGCGTCTCGGGGAGGCTTCTTTCTTGCACCCCTTTCTTCCATCCACCACCATGCAAATCGACTGACTTGAAATCCACACAAGAAAACAATTTGATAGACGCTTTTTGTAATTAAATACGCAGTTAATTAGGGCGTATAACATACATACACAAAGTCACGCCTTTATCCCTTACAAGGGAGGCAGTGCGTAAAGCTCCTAGCAAAAGACGTTGTCGCCACGTCTGAAAAATATTGAAGAAACTATTGAATTTTAGATTGAAATGTGTATTGCTATATAGTGATAGGGGAGGAGAAGCAGCTGGCACATTCTATGTTTTTCTATCGTTTCCAGTCCAGCGTGAAAGAAACGGCGTATAACCACATAAAATAAGGTGCAATCTCAGGTTAATATGGTAAACTAGTATTGTATGAATAATGATGTGAATGAAAACCTAGTACTAGCAACCTCTGTTACCTTGTAAGAACCTAGTACCAGCATTCTCTGTTAACTTGTCAGGATGTGACGCGAGAAACTTCTCATATTCTAAAAACAACGACGCAGCATGTAATTCCGCTGGAAGAGTGCAGCGACAAGTATTTCTATGAATGGAGGCCGGGGATGATGTGCGCAGGAGATCCCGATTCAGACACTGATAGACCTTCAAAGTAAGACCAACAACATGCATCAAAACTGAGTTACTTCTTAGAAGACCACAACTTTCCATTTCTTCCATGACACTAGTTGTATCTAAATTATTTTATAAAAGAAAAATTAAAGAAGAATAGGTCTGCATAGAACTATAACAGATAAAGAAAGGATCTGATCGGCCGCCATTTACAGATCTTTTCTTTATCTGCACAGATTATAAATACTTATTGGAGTTGAACCATTTAAAGCATTTAATAAAATAGTAAAATGAACAAAATGCACAATTCTATTAATACTCAAGTCTGAAGTTTAAAGAAATGTATCTATTTTGATGTTGCAGAGGAGATTCAGGTGGTGCTCTAATGACTGCTGACCATCAACAAATAGGAGTAGTTTCTTTCACAATGGGAGAGGAACCTGGACTAATATACTACACAAACACATCTTATTTCTATGACTGGATTGTTAAAATGGTAGAGGATGAAATTTGTGATTGAATTAGGAGGAATAAGACTATAAATACTTGCTGTTTTTGTAAATAAATATACCGATTTACGTTTTGAGTATTTTTTATGAATCTTGTATGGTAAAAAAAAATGAAAACTAATTGCAACTTCAGAATAGGCTATATTCCCAACATTTTTAACAAAATAAACAATCAGTACTTAAACTTAGTCTATCTACCTATATTACATTATCAATAAACATTCAATTACTTGCGGCGCTGCTAGCTTCCATCGCACGGGAAGGAGGATGTTCTAAGACATTGTCAATCAAACCAAATGCTTTAGCTTCCGTTGGGGACATAAAACAATCTCTTTCCATGGAACTTTGTATTTTCTCCATAGGCAAGCCGGTATGTTTCACATACAATCCATTAATTTGAGCTTTTAGTTTTAATATTTCTTCTGCTTGAATTTGAATATCAGTTGCTTGTCCTTTGACACCTCCGGACGGCTGATGGATCATGATGCGAGAGTTGGGAAGGGCATGCCTCATGCCTGGAGCTCCGGCAGCTAGGAGCAATGACCCCATGCTGCAAGCCTGCCCCACACACCATGTCGCTACAGGAGGAGTAATATACTGCATTGTATCATAAATACCAAGCCCAGCAGTGACGTTCCCTCCAGGGGAGTTTATGTAGAGATGTACAGGTTTCTTACTAGATTCAGATTGAAGGAATAGCAATTGGGCTACTACTAGGGAGCTAATGTCGTCGCTGATCGGACCCATGAGGCAGATGATTCGTTCGCGCAGCAGTCGGGAGTAGATGTCGTAAGCTCGTTCGCCTCTGCCGGTCTGTTCTACGACGATTGGTATCATGCCGAGCGCTTTCGGCTGACTGGTGCTCAAACTCCTTTGCGCTACGTTGTTATATCTGTTGGCCGCAACGCACAACATCGTTCTCGTCTGACGTACGAAATTTAAAGCCATCTTCGTCAAGAGATTCCAAGTTTTACAAGAGTTCGTCGAATAATACCGTTATTTACCTACTAGGATATGTATACGGTACTAACCTCAATGTAGACGTCCTTTATATTGTATTTTCTTTTTAGAATCTAACTTACTACAAATACAGCCACTATAACATGAAATTGTTAAATAAATACAATAATTTCTCTCAATTTTGGGATTTTACGAACAGAAAAATAGAGGAAATGAAATGAATGACAATTATTATTGCTGTCATGTCATGTCAATGATATGTCAATGTCATAATGACAGTGATATTTCTTTTTCTTTTTTTTATTGGGAGGAGCAATGGCTAGAGCATAGGTACAGCTTACTCAGTAAAAAATGTCTCCTTCTTTTCTTTTCAGAAGTTTCTTTCTGTACGAAATAAGAACCCACTAATTACCCAACCCATCCCGCCGCCGCTCTCTTCTTTGAGTAATTTCTCAACTGATTATTCCTAATCAAATCCCAATGCTCAATCCAGCGGATCATTTGACATAGCGCATGCATGACTTAACATGCCCTCCGAAGCACGAAATCTTTACTATTTAGGCACCATGCATGTGGTAAGGTATTGGGTTGGGATTGCCGTGCCGGCCTGCATAGCATATACATACCCACCTGAGAAGATACAAAATCATAAAAAGAACAATATAATTATAACAATTTAATGCATTTTATATAAAATAAAAATACTTAGAAGTAGGAGAACTGGATGCACATAAATGCAACACGAGGAATTTAATTTAATCTTGATTTGATTACCTAACAAATTCCATAGTTTTTAATCAAATCACCTACCTACCTATATGCGTGGCATACCATCAGGGAAGTCATCAGAAGGAGTATCTTTCGGGATAGGTGTCGGTATCTCACCGGGAAAATGAGAAGGCGTGGAAGGGAAACTGCTGCAGCCATCATCTTGAAAATGGCTACCTCCAAAGCTGCTCGTTGTAGAATTTGGAAACTCAGGCGCGTTGGCGAACGCGCTGGATGCAGATGCAGCAGCGGTAGTTATGAGCGCTGGTGGATGCTCGAGAACGTTGTCGATCAATCCAAACGTCTTAGCTTCACTTGGTGACATGAAACAATCTCGTTCCATAGAGAGCTGTATCTTTTTAGTTGGTAATCCGGTGTGCCGAACGTACAGCGAATTGATTTGGGCTTTCAGTTTCAATATCTCTTCGGCTTGAATTTGAATGTCAGTGGCCTGACCTCTTACTCCGCCAGAAGGCTGATGGATCATGATGCGGGAGTTGGGGAGAGCGTGTCTCATGCCTGGTGCTCCGGCAGCAAGGAGCAATGACCCCATGCTGCAGGCCTGTCCTACACACCATGTCGCTATCGGCGGACTTATATATTGCATAGTATCATAAATACCCAAGCCAGCCGTAACGTTGCCTCCAGGCGAATTGATATACAAATGTACAGGTTTCTTGCTAGATTCGGATTGAAGAAAGAGAAGTTGAGCGACGACTACGGAGCTAATTTCATCCGTTATCGGACCCATGAGACAAACGATCCGTTCACGGAGTAGTCTTGAGTAAATATCATACGCACGTTCTCCCCTACCGGTCTGCTCCACTACTATAGGAATCATACCAATTCTATTGGGCAGGGTTATCCGAAATTTTCTTTGTTGTACAGCTGTTAGTACTCTCGCGGGGCAGCACAAAGCCCCAATGAGCTGGCGTGAATAAATTAAAGCCATTTTCCAACAGGTTGAGTAAAATCCTTAAGCCTACAATTACATTACAAATGCACATTTAAAAATACAGTTAGTTACACATACAGCATCTAATTTAGTTCACATGAGCAATTACAGTTAATTTATCATTTCAAGATTTTTATATTTCAGCGATTAATTAGTTTTTTCAAGT
Organism: Scrobipalpa atriplicella; assembly: GCA_029255725.1. Lineage (NCBI taxonomy): Eukaryota > Metazoa > Arthropoda > Insecta > Lepidoptera > Gelechiidae > Scrobipalpa > Scrobipalpa atriplicella. Next base: position 19,868 of record JARACY010003798.1, on the reverse strand, counting down.
TTGTCATGCATTTGACATTTTGACATAAAAATAACATGGAAGTTTTAAGTCTATGGCGCGTCGTGATCCTAAAACTTGGGAATAGAGGCTACTATCAAAGAGAATGTAAATAAAACTAGCGTTTTAGCTACTATTTTCCTTAGCTATTTTCATAGTCTAGTAAAATTATTTATTCTAATTATTCTTCCCTGCTGGTCTGGGAGTGATAGAAAAACATAGAATGTGCCAGCTGCATCTCCTCCCGGGCATGCTGTAAAAATCAGCTAAGGGATTTGAGGGTTTCACTTGAATTACGTTAACAAAGTTGATATTTGTCAATTTATCACTTTGTGAGGTTTTCCTCAGTTTGGTTAGGATATTGCAGGCTGAATCACCTGATTGTCCGAAAATAAAAAGGATTCCGTGCTTCGGAGGGCACGTTAAGCCGTCGGTCCCGGTCGCTGTCTTTGATAGTGGTCGTTACTGAAACCATGTCAGAGGCCTATAGCTGTGCTACTAGGCGGTTTGAAAACTCTGACACCAGGGTTTATCGGGTCGTTGATCGACTCGAAAATCCACTCGCTAAGAAGAAGACTTGAATTACCCTCAAAACTTGTCAGACGTGGTGGAACGACCTTTGTTTAGGTCGTTTACGCTCTGCCTACCCCATTAGGGATATAGGCGTGATTATATGTATGTACGTATGTATGTAGTAAAATTAAACACCGTTTTATAAAAACACTGAGTAAACAATATATTTCACTTACATCATCTACATATTAATGTATGAATATCACAATGCAGACACCATTTAACCTACAAACAAAAAAATATACGAAATAAAAAATGTAATTTGCTGCTACCAGTTAACAGAGAGTGTTTATTTCATGTTTCATATATACAACATAAATCATTATAACCTGATCATAGAGGAATATTCCAAAATTTCAGGAGGCTTTACATACAATAATTAAGCAATAAAAAAAAAAATATTGATTGGTTTTTAATCTATCCAAAGTATCATGGCTTCATTTGCGGCTGCCGTCGTCTAAGTTTCATTAATGCTTCTTGTCTCTTTTTCTCAATCAGTAATTTAAGATTTGTTGAGTCATTAACATTTGTTGAAATAGGAATATTCCGTGATGTTGTTGATTGGTTTGTAACCATTGCTTGTCCTTTATTTGCTGCGTAGGTTGGAACTCTGGGTTGAAACTGTGTTTTCTTTTGTACAGTGTCTACCTGTGGCTTAGTGTTTTGAGTAGGCTGTTGAACTGTTTGTGTAGGTGGTTTTACAGATTGAGTTGGAAAAGTTTGTTGACTAGATTGCTGTGTTGAAGTGAACGGCAATTGTCTTTTAGCTAGTAACTTTTCTCTTGCTTGTTGATGTTTCCTTTTTATTTCCTCTGGGGTACATCTAATGGGTGAATCACCTGAAAAACATAACATTAAATTATTACATACATACATATAATCGCGCCTTTATCCCTAATGGGGTAGGCAGAGCGTAAACAACCTAAACAAAGGTCGTTCCACCATGTCTGACTAGTTTTGAGGGTTATTCCAGATAGGTCTGTATATTGCTATAGTGACAGGTTATCAGCCCATCCCCTAAATTACAATACTGAAACCCTCAAATCCCTTAGCTTATTTTTACAGCATACCCGGGAGGTGATGCTGGCACATTCTATGTTTTTCTATCACTCCCAGTCCAGCATGGAAGTTTTTGTAAAATTATTTTTAAATTAGTGGTTAATGGAAATTATTGTTAAAAGATATTCTTATATACCAAAAATAAAGTTGTCTTTGCTACAATAACAATAGTGGTATCAAGTTAAAGATTTGGGCTTACCTTTATTGTTGTAAGGCATGGAATTATATCTTCCAAAGACCATCCCACTGGTAGACGGTTTATTTTCAGGCACCAAAGGTGATTCAGGCATAGAGTTGTGCCTTCCAAATGACGATTTATTCAGTGGGCTCCCATCATGTACAACCAACTCTTTGACTGTCCAGTTTGTACTTGAAACATTTAGTTTATTTCTATTCTTCTTTGCAGGCATCTGTGTCAGTCTGTCTAAAGTACTATCATTTAAATTCCCAACAAGAGTATCAAAGGAATCATTATTCAACTTTGGCGATTCATATTTCTTTGTTTTACTGACTATAGGCGAGTCCAAATTAATATTATTCAATATGGCATCCATAGAGTCATTGTCCATATTAAAGTTGATACCTGTTTTATAACTTGGTACATTTCTTGATGTTTCATAGCACTTTCTCTTTGCTGGAGTGGGATCATTGTTTAACAATTTTTCTTCGACCACTTGACTGGCTTTAATAAGGCACTCGTTCATAGAATCATCAGATTCCAAAGCTGTTTCAGGTTCTGCTTTAGAAAACTTTGAACTTAAAACATTTCTTCTTAAACATCGATTATTTGATCTAAGACCACTTTTAGGAGAACTTTCACCTGAATCATTGAATATGTCTTCTTCACTACCTGATTGCGGTTTTTCTGCAACTTGATTTGATTTCTTAGCAATAAGTTCATGCAAATTTTGATTTAATTCAATGAGATCTTGGAATAATTCAGTGTTTTTTTGGCTAGGACGCACTGGTCTGCGTTTGGGAATAGGTTTTTCTATTAATTTTAACTTTGTGGGTTTTTTAGCTCTTGTGCTAAGTGGTGTGGAGTTTTTGATGCGAGAGGTTGGTGGGTGATCGGATTTGGGTGTGTAAAAATTCCATACAACGTCCGTTTCTCCTTCGGCGCCGTCTTGAGTGCATAGAAACGGCACAGGACTCGCTGCCTCCGAAAGTGAGTCGCTGTCTATCGACGGAGACTCTGAGCGATGTTCGGGAGTTGAACATGATATCGCTGAAACATAAAGATTTGGTAATCGAAACGCAATTTGGATAAAATAATTGAAGATAATAGAAACAGCAATAGTTTGTACCTTTGTGTTTACTTTTTGTTGCCACCATTTTAGACGAAGTAGCACTGCGTTCTTTACTCATACGTATTTGGAAAATAATCTGTAGAATATATAATTGGTATTACATTGGTAAAGGTTAAATTAAGCAGAAAACCCGAGAAAATCAACAAAATACGAAAACCAAAATTTAATACACGGGGCAAGACAAATGTCAAGTTGACGTTGACAATCGAAATCATTCGTTCATTCACTCCTTTGTCTATGATATTTTCTTAAAATGGCAACATCGTGTCGGTTTCCGGTTTGTACGGGAGTGCGTTCAGACGACCCAGTATAAATGTTATACCGTACGAGTTTCATACTTCCGGGACGCACTGAACGTGCACTTTAGCCGCTGTCAGATAAAATTTCACTTCCGGTGCGTCTCTGAACGGGCAGGATAAAAATTAACCTGGTCGAAATTTCATCTGACAGGCGCCTCTGAACGGGCAGTATAATTTTTAACCAGATTAAATTTCGATCGATCGAGCGGCTCTGAACGTACCCCAGACGTGCGATTATCACTTTTGAATCGAAAGATCGAAACTCCCTATGCACAAGAGCCAAAGGTGCTAGTATCTAATGCTAAAAACCAAGCACCAATTTTGAAAAAAAAAGTAAAATGTAAATAACGCGTAAATTATTTCTAATCTAAAATTGTAGGTAAATCTTTCTTTTCGATTTGTTTATCAAGATAGTGCTAACAAACCTATTTGGCTTGTTTCTGTAAACGTATGGATTCATCTTGCGGATCGTGCGTAGTTATCTGTGCAGCAAACGAACGTAGCGTAGAGCGTAGGCCTCCGAAGCGGGGGAGGGAATCCACCGCCGCCGCGCCGCTCTTCGTCCTCCGCCCGCCTCCGCACCGTCAGTCAAGTGAGCACCCGCGCGTTACTCAGACGTTACTCTGCCCTCGCGATGCGCGTTCGTAAGTGATTACAAAGTGTACTTTACCCATAAAGTGGAGATAAACGCTTGAAAATGTTGGCTGACGGCGAGATCGTAGGCGACGGGTCGTGGAACCTTACGATCTACGTCACAGATCTGAACGACAAAAGGACCATGGTCGTGAAGGGAGACATGCACATCGGCGGGGTCATGCTGAAACTCACTGAGAGCTTCGGTAAGTTATTTTGATCTTGTTATTGCATTTGGACATAACCTCAAAGTTGAACAAGTATAGAAATTTATTTTGAGATTTGGACGCATTATGTGCTTTCCTGCTCTAAAACCTTGTTCTTCATATTCATACTACAGTCCACTAAACATTAATTTCTTTAACTACTAAATCAGAAACATTCAGGGGCAGATTTTGCCAAACCCAAACAAAGTTATTTCTTCATTATAACCAGCAAGTATTTACTCAACTACTGTTTACAAACCAATATTTGAGATAAAACAATTCTTACACAACGGATAATTATCTACTGTCCTTGGTAAGCAGTTTATTTATGACTGATGACTCATACATAAGAAATATTTGTTTTTATTGAAGAGTCTGCAGTTATTTATAATGTTTGCTTTATTCTGTTATTCATAAGAACTGAAAAAGCTATAAAAGATAATTCCCTATAGACTGAAGTATGTATATTGTAACTTGTTTGTATGCCAAGAATAGAGTTACTATGTTATATTTTTAAAAAATGATTTTTTACTTGTTAACTTTACTTCACATAATATTACTAGTTAAAATTTAAAGATGTGGACTTGGTCTAGAAAGAAATACACAAAATAGGGCTGAAATGTCCTATTCTTGTAAAAATATAAATTAATATTAATTGTATTTAAAAAATGTAAAAACAGGAAACTTATAAATAAATGGTCATTCTCATGTTTAAAATAGCATATTTGTCTTAGGATTCTGTCTTCACAAACAAGTTTATAGAAAAGAAGGCATAAATAATTAAAATACTTAAATAATTTGTATGTTTCCTTAGTAAGTTCTAAATCTAGGTCCAAGTTGCCTTAATAAACAACATTTTTATTTATTTATTTTATTTTAAAATTAATTTTGCCATAATACAAATATTACTACTAATTAATTTAATTAACTATTTAATTTACTATTAATACTTATTATATTTCTTGCGTACACTCTTGCCTGCTGTTACCTATTACTTTTCCTCTCACATGGTAAGCTGGAAGACAACTCAATTATTTTGAGTTAAGCTCGCCTTTGTACATGATGTCTCTAGTTTAAGTTTAGTTTAAGTATCTCTGTGTACAATAAAGAATAAAGAATAAATATGTTCATACCAGTAGCAGCATATTTTCTTGTTTAAAGCATATAAAAATAATTGCAAAACTATCCTGTCTATTTCTCAACTAAACTGCTTTGAATTAGCATTTATCAATATTCATAAAAGCGGCCATAGCTCAGGCCAAGCTACCAACTGGTCCTGATATCTACAGGTATGGAGCTAGGATCATATTTTGTAAATGGTGGTAAATGTTACAATCCTATTAATGGACCTGTTTATTAGGTATAGATTGCTGTTTAATTAATACTATAAAGATGCTAATAGGGAGTATAATATGCATTATATTATAACAGATTGGTAGTACCTATTACTATTGATAGTTTAGTTTTAAATGATTTTAGTTTTCTGCTCTTTGGCTTCACTCTTGGCCTGATTAGTTTTTCATGAGATTTAAATATCTATCTTCCTGCTATAAAAAAGCTAATCTCCTGATCTCCAGATCTCCTTCATGATATCAATCAGTCATCACTTCTCTTGGTTCAATGGATAATTTCAGTATTAATGGATTATATGACACAAATCTATTTTTAATAAGTATTTGTACAGATATATTTCTATTGCTAGTTGTTAGCAATAATTGAAGAACATCAGTAAAGTATCCTATTTTATGAAAATAAAGTAGGTACTGACTACTGCCTCAGTTTCAAAGCTCTTCCATCCTAATAAAGCATTCTAGAAACCACATTCACAACAGCAATGCATTGTAAATCAAAAACATGTCAAAGCAAATGGACTGGTCACATAAAGCAGTTTTATTTAAAAGGGTAACTAGAAAGAGAGCCGCGTATGCCGTGTGAGGGAGAGAGACCGGCGCGTACGCAGGCACGCGTCCTTCGTGGACGATATGTTAACCGGACGGGTTTTTGCCAGCTATGAACAGGTGAACTACCGATTGGCTATGCCGCTGTTGACCACCAATCATTTCTTTTCAAGACTTAGCTAAAGTCCAACTCAAATGTCGCTTGCTATTGGCCAACTGTCTAGCAACCCGTAATATAATAAACTAGCTTTTTGCGTTTCTTCCATGCTGGACTGGGAGTGATAGAAAAACATAGAATGTGCCAGCTGAATCTCCTCCCGGGTATGCTGTAAAAACCAGCTAAGGGATTTGAGGGTTTTAGTATTGTAATTTAGGCGATGGGCTGACAACCTGTCACACATTCTAAACGGTTTATTAATTCAATTTTACTAATAACTGTATTTCACACATTAATAGTATTGCTTTAGGCTCTACTTAGCTAACATAGAGCCTCAAGCTAATTCCAGTCTCCGAGACCATTATTATCGAAACTATGTTGTTTACCTGAATATTAAAATGATCTCCTACGCGAAATAACATTCAAAATGGCGCCGATCGCCCACTCTGCACCAAAACTAGAACGAATTAGTTATTCGATAAATGTTTCGAGAAACATAACCGCTTTGATTAGCCACTGCTGCACCTAGAAAATAGTCCAAAATACAGAGGACCTAATAAAATCAATTTGATAACTCTAAATGTAATCTGCATTGGATATTTTCTCTCACTCGAATATCATCTAATAATAAAAATGCAGTAAATAAATACATTGCAAATTGATTATTACGCATAGCTCGTCTCGTTGTAACTCTATTTCAACACGTTACATCCTATAATATAATCCCATAAAGACGGCGAAAAGGATTGGTCATCGCCTGAAAGAGCAACATATTTATGTCCCAAGTACTAATACAAATTGGCAACCATACTAAGCTGTATAAATGCATTTAGAGGTGCGCAAGCGCAACATTGTAACTAATACTGCTTCAATCATGCTCAAATCTCTCTCGTCTCTTGCTATAAAAGGCCTCCGATATAAGTCCATGTAAGTACAAGTAGACAGATGCAGTATTGTAACAGTATCGATGGAAGAATCTCAATAATTCATCAGTCCATCACGAGTAGTGTAACACGACAGAAACAGTTAAATAAGTCTGTATTGTATACCTATGTTATGTTATGTATAATGAAAGGCAAAGGTAACTCCGAATATGAAAAGTTGTAACCAATTTTCAAATCCTAACTCTCCAAAAGATACGTTGCGCGAATCCTCTAGATATTTTCCGAAAAGAAAATATTGAAATATTTTCTAGTCTGCATTTTTAGCAACCTTTCTAATTTGGTGCCTACTGTATTTGATATGATAACTTTAAAAATATGTTATAAAATTGTGATTTATTTTGACAAATCGCTTCGTTACCAAGACCGTTGTCTTCCCATTTAACAGACCAACGTTTTCAAAGCACAGAGACAAATGGTGGTATTCTTAATGAGCGTATCGTAATCTTCTCACAATGGGAGAAGAGAGAAAGAATCACGTCACGGGTCATTTTGAGATAAACCCGTAATTAATGTACGGAAATGATCTGGCGTCGTGAAGACTGACTCACTGAACGACATGTCATGTATTTTTGTACATCATATTTTAATCGAGTGTAGGCTCGGCCTGAAGGGTCCGTAACTAAACTATTAGATATTATGGTAAGTATATTTATTCTGCATAACTTCTTCTTTATTACGTGTCTTTGACCACTCTCCCAATAGTCAGTTCCTTCCGTCGTTGATTGCAACAGATGTGTGGGAATACCAAAACCCTAGTCTAATCTTGGACTAGAATATCAGAATAATCTACGCAAAAAAAAGTTGAAATAATAATGATGTGAATGCGTTTTTGATCTAACATAATTGATGACAAAGGATATCCATTATTTATGATAATCGCTTCCCAAGATTCCACAAGACTTAACCTCGTCGACTTTTGGCTGTTACCATATTGAACTCAATGCCGAGTGGTCGATTGCGAGTGACCTTTTGTCGTATTGTACAACAATATGGAGTCCAGATTCCAAAACTGGTAGGATAATTTATGATTAAGGGTCGCTGGTATTAAGGATACTTCATGGTAATCTTAAAAACATTGGCTGTTGGTTGGCTTAGCCATGTAAAATTGTACATACATACATACATAAAATCACGCCTTTATCCCTAATGGGGTAGGCAGAGCCAAAACGACCTAAACAGGTTGTTCCGCCGCGTCTGACAAATTTCTAGGGCTAATACAGATATGATGATTATGAATAATGCTATAGTGACGGGTTGTCAGCCCATCGTCTAAATTGCAATACACTGAAACCCTCGATACCCTTAGCTGATTTTTACAGCATGCACGGGAGGAGATGCAGCTGGCACATTCTATGTTTTTCTATCACTCCCAGTCTAGCATGGAAGTAAAATTGTGTCGTCATAAAATCGTAATTTATATCACCAAACGCACAAAAACGTAATGACGGCCGTAAAGGTAGCTGCTAATTTTCTATCACATTTATTTTTTCTATAGAAGTAATTTACAGGACTCTATTATAAACACTGACTGAATTTCTTTCTTTTTTCGATAAGATAAGCTTTAGTACGTAAAGCGTAACTTTTACGTAATAATTTGCATGACACACTTGAATCACGTGGCAAGGACGTAAAGGCCGATTTACACGCTATTAGTGTTTAGTAGAGTGCTTTAGGAGGGTGCTTTAGTTGAAACGTGTAAACGTTACTAGCTTTAGTACAGTTATACTCGCTTTAGTAGCTCTTTAGTTGTCTTTCAAGTTGAATCAAATAGAATCGCTTTCTATTTTTGTTTCAAGTGATACCCCTCCCGCGCCCGCGCAACCCCCGCGCACCCCTCGCGCGTCACTCGGCGCTTCACTGGTTGTGTGTAAACACGAAATTTAGTAAAATCTTTAGTAGAGTGCACAAGTGACGTGAAACGCGTGTGTTTTAAAAATGGCTAAATGGTCGGAACATACAACTTTTAAATTTGTATAAATTATTTGTATTAATATTTCGTATAAAATGTCGTCTTCTATTTGCTCCATTACTATAATTAGCATTTTCCGTAGAATAGCGCGTATTTGGCGACGTCGTTGCGCGTTCATTGTGGCGTCGAAATGATACTCTACTGGAAGCATGTAAACGTTCACTCGCAGCGCACTAAAGCACTAAAGCACTTGCCTTTCAAGTTGTACTAAATTACTCTACTAAACACTAATAGCGTGTAAATAGGCCTTAAACGTTACTAGCTTTAGTACAGTTATACTCGCTTTAGTAGCTCTTTAGTTGTCTTTCAAGTTGAATCAAATAGAATCGCTTTCTATTTTTGTTTCAAGTGATACCCCTCCCGCGCCCGCGCAACCCCCGCGCACCCCTCGCGCGTCACTCGGCGCTTCACTGGTTGTGTGTAAACACGAAATTTAGTAAAATCTTTAGTAGAGTGCACAAGTGACGTGAAACGCGTGTGTTTTAAAAATGGCTAAATGGTCGGAACATACAACTTTTAAATTTGTATAAATTATTTGTATTAATATTTCGTATAAAATGTCGTCTTCTATTTGCTCCATTACTATAATTAGCATTTTCCGTACAATAGCGCGTATTTGGCGACGTCGTTGCGCGTTCATTGTGGCGTCGAAATGATACTCTACTGGAAGCATGTAAACGTTCACTCGCAGCGCACTAAAGCACTAAAGCACTTGCCTTTCAAGTTGTACTAAATTACTCTACTAAACACTAATAGCGTGTAAATAGGCCTTAAGCGTAATGTTTATCATAAAAAGTATTAATTGTTTTTAATTTCCGTATTAATATGATTGATTGCAGAAAGAAGTCGAACAATCCAAAGAACTAAGAAGTAATAACAAAAGGAATTTAATGCACTTAATTTACCTTGTTTTAGTATTCTCTGAAGGCGTATAGCTAACAGAAGGTTACCGCTCTGTTACCTTTTAAGGTATTTGTCGATTTGCCTACACTTTGCCTGTTGTGCCATTAATTTGTCGTTTCAAAAGAACGAGCCAATAGTATTAAAACATTCCAATTTATTGCCATCGTTTTCATTAAAAGGCCGTATATACTAAAAATTATGTAGTTTGTATAATATAATATTACTACCGGCACTGGTTGATCAACATTGTCCTACTATGCAAGAAAATCCCAATTCTGAAGGATTTTTCTTGGAAAACTGCCAAAAGCAACTCTGACTGCTTGGGATATATCGAGTTTAATTAATTTGCATTGGTTTTGTTCTTCACCTTTTACCATGTCTTGGAAGCGAAGACGGATGCGCCGACGCATGTACCGCGGCGCCGCCGCCATGATGCGTTTCCGTCCCCCCGTCCCCCGCCCCCGTCGAAGATAACGCCTTATCATCCGCTCATTGTTTCCAAACACACCGCTCTATACGGCGGCAATCATAACTTCGATTTACATTGCTGTTTTGCCTCTCTTCTGATATCGATTACACTATCTGCGACAAACAATGAACATCAAAATGTAGACAGTGTCATCACGAAAGACAATGCTCATTTATGCTTACGCGCTAGGTATATAAAGGGCGTTGACTTTGTGGTATTTTTAGCGCAAGTAAACATTAAGGGACTCGAGATAAACGATAAAATTTACTACTAGACGGAAGTGCTCAAACACTCAAGTTGTGTACATATTTATGTCCTATACAACACACTTGAATGTAAAAGCCTTTCTTGTCTCAAAGAGATGCGAGCTTCTCTTAAGACATTAATTTAAATAACCTTTTAGTGAAACTCTTGAAGCATTATTTTAAACTTAATGGTTTTTTAGTTATCTAAGTAAGCACGAATAAGGAGACGCTTAGCCATTGTGTAGCATCACTTGGGTAACTAATTGCATTAAATTAGTCCTTATCTGGCGAACAAACACTTTATAAAGGTATTTCCCGTGTGGCAAATTCCATTATATTTAATCTATGCGTTTATTTTTATGGGGAATTTGTCGTCAGGCCAGGTGGAGTCAAGCTAAGGGCCGCTTTAAATGGCTTTTATCTAATGCTGGTTAAAAGTTACCGTGATATTGTCATTTGTCTTGCAGGGTGAGACTCACTGGTTTCAATGGGTAATTAGATTGATAAGTTATATCTAATGGCTTCTTACCTTTATAAGGGCCGTTTGATGTATCAGCCAACTGTCTGATTATTAACACGTATTGATTGTGTATTGATACCTATACATAGTTCTATTCTGGAGTGTATCTGTGCAACGAAGGTACCTTTTATAATCATAATACCAAATTTCCACGTCACTGCTGCTGTGTATCTTAAACTTACAGTAGCTTATAGATGGAAGTATAGTAGCTTAATAGAAACGTCATGCCATCTTAGACTGATTGCCTTAATATGATTACCCTCAACCTTTAATCATCATTCCACCTACTTAAGAGATCCCACGCTGTGTCGTATTCTAGGACAAATTCAATCTTTTTCTTAGCTTACCAACATACTCTTCACTGCAATTTATTTAGACCAGTTTGCTATTTTACAAATGCCGAAAACAGTGTCCAATATTAACAAATGATGGTCACTTCCATTACAGAACAGAGGGGGCAAACTGAGCTATCTCTGAGATAACGTTGAAATGACAGGGACATGACACCCGGTATCCAATTACAATAGCCCTTGTTATTATATTTGCAACTATAACATTATTATTATTGCACATGAAATAATTCAAATTATATTGTATCTTCTAGTTTCATTTACTAGTTTTAAAATTAAATAGGTTTACGCTTCACTTAACTTTGGGCCAGAGATGACAAACATAAACAGTAAAATACCTCATTCCCAAGGCAAAGATCGTTAAACCCCAACCTGTTTCTTAATAACTTCTTAACGTGACCTATCACTATCCACCAACTCAAGTCTAAAAGGTTTTCCATCACTCAAACACAGACCTCCTTTTGTTGAAAGTAACTCGTAATGCAATAAAGTTTCTATAATAAATTCATGATATGCAAGACTTCTAGATAACATGCAAAGAATGCTCTTAAGACTTTGCGCAATGTGTAGTTTTTTTTATCTGTATTTACGACGTAATTTTTGCTCGTTCTTATTTCATATTTGTTCAGCTAATCGTATTTGTAGATCTACATCAAAGGTTGCCTCTTGTTCCATTGTCTCCTTATCTTGTATCTACGGAAGCTTTTGGACCTGGTGTCAAGGTTGTTCAGTATTGGGAAGGAACGGTATTCGTTCTGATTGACTATACTATACAATTCATATCAATCCCTATTATCTGCCTTCAAGGAGAATAAAACGTTTATTTTCAACTTGCTCTTCTTCGTGCTCAGTCAAATCAATCAGACTTCGTCAACGATTCTTTTTCGATCAAAGTGATATCCTCAATACATTACATACCAATCATTCGAAAGTCACAGATCTTACCAACGTCCGTACGCATTCCCTGAAGCTTCAAACCAAAGAAAATAATACCAGCACATAACCACCACGACACTGACACCAGTGTGCTCGTAAAGCTGCTCGATTGTACGCGTGTGATAAAGCGACGCCGCCGATTCGCAGGGCGTATGAGTGGTATGAGACTCTGGCGATGCCGAGTGGCGTGAGGGCTGAGGTGCGTCTGCGTCTCCCAAGTACGGCATCAGCCGGACGCTAACGGTCGCGCGCATTCCTCCCCCTCAACCCTCCCGCGGACTAATTGCTGGGTTCTTATGCGAATCCCGCCGCGACCTTGTTAATAGTTCATTCATTTTGTTGTTTATACCTCAGGCGGCAGAGGCTTTCCGTACGTCTTTAAAGGAATTTAATGGATATGATCCATATTCAATATTAATGCATTTTACAACTGCATTTTTTGGACTTGGTTCCAATTTAGCATGAGCACGAGAGCCATAAATACAATTTCTAAAGCTATTTCCAAGTATTCTTCACTAGTACTCTCAGGGTACTTATTGTCACGTTCGATCTCCTTGTTCTAGCTCGTTGGATCACGCTCTCATTTGCAATGTAAATCGCCGCCATGTCTTATAAGTGCATGCTATAAATTATATCCAGGAGGCTGCCAATAAAATTATAGGCATCATTAGCTTGCTATACATGACACCTCGCTACTGTATACTTATAACGTGCTTATAACATGCTTGACATGATTCAAGCAATTGGTTTTGTAATTCAGGAACATATTACAGCAAAAAATGCGTTATCAAATTTGGATGAAAAAGGGGTACAAGATTGATGATGCCAAAATCGTGGTTGCAAAGGACCTCCGGCTTGAGCGATTTAGAGTCATTGACTTTGCCCTAAAGACAATAAATCTTTAAAAAACTCTGCCAAATATTGATGAAGAACCATTAAAAACCTTGATGTTGATCCCAAAAGATATGCAACTCAATTATCGAAAAACAAAATCTTGATGATTGATAATGATAATATTCATATGCGTAACACTTTTGTTTCAACAGCTACCATGAATATGTATGACTGAGGTTCATGATAAGGTCATGTTTACACCGAAGTCACGTCCACAAGGTTCACTAAATATGTGTCATTCTCATTCATCCAATGGTTATTTTATTAAACCTCAAGGTATTCATTATGCTACGCAATGTGTGGTGATGGTGAAACTATAGGTAAATGCAAGTAGGTAAGTATTGCCAAGTTAGGTAAATAGCAAATACCAACGGCAGCGTATAATTATAAGTGCTGTCAAAACAGCAGCACTTACGAGAAACTCTACAATTGCTCATATAAGTAAATGCCTCTGTGTAACCTCCTTTGCCATGTTTTGTTTCTCAAACACAAATAAGTAGCTACGCACTTTCGTAGAAAATCAGCTCTGTTTCCACTAACTGTCCGATTTGAATGCCAATTCTGCTGTTTTCCACATTACGTATGGCAACGGGACATGGACTGATTGTTTTCCATTGTCATGCTAAATCTGTCGCTACTCGTTCACTGTAGCATAACATGGCTGAAGCGTAACCACACTAAACATCGTTGTTATTGAAAATTTGAAACACTTCCTTTAAAAAGTTGTACCAGAGTGCATGCTGTCGAAACTCCACCCATTATCGTGTCTTATGCTTTCACGTTGTGATGTTAATTGCATTTCGTAGGACTGTGGCAGTTCAGACAAAATGTTTTAAAAACATTACCTTACCGGTAGTTGATAAAAGACCTCTTGCTTTCAATTCATCGTACCAATATTATGAGATGTCGCCAAACAGCTTGTAATACAAGATAACTATTTTGTACACTTTAAAAGGACAGGACCAAGTATACTACCCTGTAGTATTCAGCTCACCTATAGGCAAATGTTCAACCACAACAGGCGCGTGATTCAAGATATGTTGCAGATGACTCGGCCGGTCACGCGTGAATTCGACCGGTTTTTCTGCTTGCCATTGGTGACGTCACTTTTAAAGAGCTAGCCTCAGACTCCGCAACGTTATTAACGCTTTTGAGTTTTCACCTCTAATTATTAAAGAATGCTGCTTTCTCTTTCGCCAATTGTAATTGTTCCCCAATTTGTTTCTTCTCTGCTGCGTACATTTCCTTACCCTGCTTTGGAATTTGTATTGTATGTTCTGTAAATCCTACTTGAGATCTTGCACATTCTACAGCTTTACATGGAAATTTAACTGGTCTTAGCCAGTTCACTTTCTTAAAAAGCGTAAAGGACACTTGTTTGAAAGTGTCATATCATAACTAGGACATGAAGCAAGTTTTGTGATGTGATGAGCTTCGTCCGTTTCATTTGCTCATCTTTTAAAATAGTTTAAATCCTCAGCAAGTAAACCCACGCCTAATATTTCAATTGAGACATTTGTATAAATATCTGCTTTTCAAAGTAGGTTTAATCTCGGCATCTATTTACCAATGATCTCTATGTTTTCTTTATACCAAGAATAGATAGTGGGTGGCTGATCTCTCATACGTAGGTAGGGTTACCGTATCTGACCCGGGGCATCGGATTTCGAAATGGCTTTCCAATTTTCCAAGGTATTGTTCCCAACTCTGTGGCATGGCGGTTTATTTCTAGACTCCGCAGTCATAAATCTAAATAGTGCTGTGGAAATTTAAACACCAATACGATTCGATTCGTATTTCTATTTATAATCGTCTGACTTCACCGGTGTTGTGGGTTAAATAGGGCTGTGGAGTTGTTCTGTCGTCTTCATGATTTGATGTAGGTTATTTTATTTCATTCTTTTTATTTTCTTACTAATAGCTATTGAAATCAATTTAGATTTGCTTTACACCGTTAGTATTACTAAGGCATTATGGTAACTCGTATTATGTGGCCAATTATAACATGATCTTATTCTTACCTGATTATACGTTAATAAATGATATTCCTTATATTATTCCCAAACCCTGCATTTTGAAACCTGCAATAACGTTTTGTACTTTTTCCTAACAATTGACAAACGTTTAAAACATTCGGTTCGGTTTCATTCATATTAGTTTGAAATAGTCTGCTAGCAGTAAATAGCCAGTAGGCACCAATTGTACGCACACTTTTCTTTTGTTATGTTTTATTTGTATGTGTTTTCTTGTGCAATGAAGAATATTTGTATTGTATTTTAGAATCATATATTTTTAAGTTTATCAGGTCAATAAAACTACACTTATCTAATATTTAATACCCAACCCTAACCACACGTCGGCAGTAACACAACACGCACTGTTCTCAACGCCCGTACGCACCAGTTACCATTGATGTTTTGCCAAACAGATTCGTCGGGAATGCTAAATGAAAGCGCTAGTACCAAAGTCACACTCTCAATTTCAATCACTATACACATGAATATACTACTGCTAATAATAATACATACGTGTGATGATATGATGCTTTGAAAGGGGTAATAAATACTATACCCGCATGGGAAAGCACACCCCTGTACCTATGTCTGCTGCTATGCCATAGAAGTATTTGCTTTTGTTTCACCAAATATTTTGCCAAGTGAGATAAAGATAATCCGCATCTTGTGATATAGTAGCCATCGCATTTCACTGACCCATTAAAAAGTCAATAAAAAACCCAAAAAAAGGAATACACCTGTAAGTAGTTGGATTTTAATATTTAAAATATTATGAGGCCCACTTAGTATCACTAGGACAGCATTTTCGTTGACGACTCTTTGTTAAATAATTTGAAACATTTTCAATCATTAAAGATACGTTGCTGATATAATAAAACACATTTCAGATAAATATATTCTTGCAATTATAAAGCTGATCGTTGTATAATGGTCCATGATCTCATCGTTATCTGCATTAAATGCTTGAGTATTGTAAAGTTTATCTCTTATGCGTTCTCTATCTGTTTTCTGTTGCAAACAACTATTCGGGTTATCAGCCGATTCTGGAGCAACAGTCTGCTTAATAGATTACACTGTGAAGAGGATTCATATTGGGACATTCATATACCCATCCAGTTCAGTATTTATAATTTTCGTCAATGACCTCTGTGCAGAACATAGCGGTTAATTTTTTAAATGCGTTTGTATAATCTAGTCTAGACCAGATATGTAATGACGACTAACACAGAGTAGACGAAAGAGCGAGGTCACCAAAAAATCATTGGCATTATTAAAGGAATACCTAAATAACCAAACCACCGATGATTTCTACAACAAAACTTCACATCTCTTAATTTATATCTTAACCTTTACTTTTCTATTGCTAGACTTCCTTTTCTACTCGTATATTTCAAGGTATTCGTCTTAGTAATAACTTTGTTAGCTTTACCATAGCATTCGTAGTATGGTAGTTTACTTGATCCGCATTATTTATAGTCACTGCTGCGTCATATTAATTTACTTTTTGCTCAGTTGGTCATTTCATTATCATTTGTGGATTTGCTTATGAATGAGTGATAATATATTTTTTTGTTGCAGTTGTATGCAATCTTGCAATCAAGTTTTATTTAATTAGTAGGTATAGGTAACATCCGCGAAAAGTCCACTGCAAAACATAGGTATATTTGCTATTCAGGCCTCTTAGCAGGTTGGCAATTACAGTATAAGATGTTATATTACAAGAATGTTGAATGAATGATTGAAGAATGTTGCCAGTTGCCACACATTCCCTGGAATAAGATTGCCCTGCACAACACACCCATACAGATCTGTGCCTGCACCACACTCATTATCATAACATAATTTCTATGACCTTGCCGTGTTACTATTTAGCAGCAGCCGCTCCCTCATATTAATTTAAAAGCTCATCAAGTGTGTCATAATGTCATGTTTTAACAGTTACTGTTCTACCACATGTAAGTACGTCCAACGCCAAAGTTGGGTCAAGGCCGCACCGCTCCTTGTTTACTAACCCATTAAGCGCAATTGTTTTGTCCTCAAGGCCTTTAACTTTATAAGTGTATGCTTTGCTTTCATCTTCCTCTCTGTCAATATTTTCGGCTTTGTTATTGGTTTTTAAGTGCTCAGTAATCTTTGATTCTCTAAGCTGTTCATTTACTCCACTTAATTTTGCTGTTCATTCGTTCGTGTAAACGTTTAAAATGCTATTAAAGTATGACTTTTAACGCTAAATTTCCTCGTTGTTTCTATATTTAGCGTGAATGACGTCACTCGTCCAAGGACGTCATTCAATACCGTGACACAGACTATATAAAATGAGCTAAATAATTTCACGTTAATAAGTATGAAGTCACTTTAGGTGCGATATTACTGGAACAAGGACGATGCGGCAAAAAAAACTAAAATAATGGCATTGTATAAATAAGCAAGGTTGTCCCTTCATTACAGATCTTTGCTAAACGTTTCTAATCTAGTGGAAATACTCATCATCATCAGCCTGTATCAGTCCACTTAGGCCTCTCCCATGGCACGCCACTCAGCTCGGTCTTCAGCCGTTCTCATCCAATTTCTGCCCGCTTTCTTACCAATATCATCGACCCACCTGGTGGAAATACTATAAGACATAAATCTTTTAGATCGAAGCTTGAATGCCATTCAAATGTAGGTACTGTGCTCAATACGTATAGGTAGGTACATATTTCAAAATGTGCCAATAAAGTGCAAAGACGAAATCTTCTCGAAAGGACATTCAGTTTGTGTAAAAAATTGGTGATTTTAACAAAAGCAAAAAGTCAATGACACTTTGACATTGTCTTTGGAAAGTTATTTGTTAATAAGACGAATGGCGTCTTTGTTTCGTTTATTCCCCTTTCAATGCTTGGTTTAAATTCATGGCTGTTTAAAAATGTTTGCCAACTGTTTACATTTTATCCTGATGATCGTCCTTTGAAATGGATCTGTTTATTTTCGGTCTAATATTCATCAACAAGTTCAGTATATTATATTGCTTAGCTACCTTGTACTATATTGTTTATTATCATCACTGTCCTTTATTCGTGATTTTTTAGTTCAAATACCTACCTACTCATGTAAGTCATCGGTTGGTCCATGAGCATGACGAATATTTATGTGGTTAACACGTCAAATAAAGGAAAACCGCGATGTTATTCAGTTGTGTCTGAATTGTTGTTAGTAGTTGAGACCTAAATATTAAAGACATGATTTTGAGTTTTGTTCAACGTTACAAATTTAAATAATGTTGCACTGAATTTATAGAATTAACAGTACTAAGAAAAAGTAATTTCTGAGTTATCAACTCTTTGATGCTTCTATGTATTTCACACAACACGAATGTCACATACACAATAACAGGTAGAGTTACACCACAACGCAAATAGATTCTGTGTCCAATCTTCCATCATAAACCTGAGTTTAGCCGTGCGTTTGCGCCGGAATCACACTAGAACGGTTTGCTTTAACGAGCCGTTGTGCAACCGGCTCCAGACGTTCTGGAATTAGCCCCTAGCACCACTGCCCACTGAAATCTTTACGGCGATAACTGAAGCTCAGATTTTCAGGTTAACCTCAATTTCTGTTGTGTTTCGTAAGCCATTGCGGAATCGATTGACCTGTTTGTTGATGGATTTTACGGAATGTGTGTCGATGCCTAATGCAACGAGTTTTAATGGCATTTCCTGTTTCTATTGCTGGTTAGTTACTGAGGAATCTATATCGATTTCAAAGATATCTGCTATCAAGTAAATGTATCGTTCAATATTTAAGATTTTAAACATCTTTGATAATTCCAGTTAGGCAACATTTGCCGATAATTTTGTTTACATTGCCATTAGATACTGAAATTCGATGCGAAACCTGCTAATTTTTTGCAGAAAAGGCGTGGTACTTCCCCTGTACGAGATTCTTCCTCAATAATTATCTTATAAGAAGTATATAATTGTAAAACCCTTTCTTCCGGCTTGTTTCCGAGAGGAATACTATAGTACGTTGTAAAGTACTTCCGATACACAACAATAATAAACCAAATATCTGGAGTTGCACGTGTTGATCTTGCGTCATATAGCCTTAAAGCCTGGCCATGAGTTAATTTAGCTATGCTCTACGTCGGAATTACTCCATGATTGTGATTGACTTATGTTTATTTAAAAATTAGCGGTATCATATATTAATGGTTGCTTAATCCCCGATGCCTAACATTTTTTTTTTCAATGTTCTTTTCTGATATTTGCTTGCTGTAGTAATGTATAGCTTTAAAATTATAACATTAAGGTCAATCTTTAATCCTTAATATCATACTAATAGTGTTTCGTACTCAGTAGATGGTTGAAAACATTCGATACTTTTGAAACAGCCATTACTAAGCTATCTAAGATGACTACTCGGCATTTTAGCAATTCTGATGCACTCAGTACATAACCTACTCGAAAGATGATAAAACAGTAGTAGAAGACTAGCTTTACCACAAAAAAAGTA
>JARACY010003797.1:0-30653 GCA_029255725.1 Scrobipalpa atriplicella | reverse complement strand
ACTCGTATTATTACAAAGAGAAAAGCTCTGTTTGTTATATAATTACTATTATAAACCGCTGAAGTAACGCACAACATAAATTACAACTACATTAGTTTACTAAAGAACTTTATTTTTCAAAATTAGTGTGATTACTCACGTATATAAACGGAAAGCAATATGTAGAGTACATTTTTCTATCCCGCGGCTAAATGAGTTTTACGTGGAAGTTAGTAATTTTCCCGCAGAAAAAGTACACTTTGTCCTTTGTAACATGTTGATTAGCTTATTTGCAATTTTTTAATTAAAATGCTATCAGTCTACATCGTCCTACCAAAAAATATCCTTCGGACTTGTTTGGGCGGACACATGTATACACACACGATTTAACATAGTACGCATTTGTTATATTAATGTGGATTATAAGTAGAGCGTTTTGGAACTGAACAATTAGTAAGAAAACATTGGTCTTAACAACACCGTAAATAGTTAATTAATTAATTAAATAGAGTGGAAAAAATACGATCGAAGATGATGTTGGCAAATTTTACCTCACCGCAATTTATGACGAATTAAAGATAAAATTAAACTAGCGAATAGTTCGGAAACAGGCGGCGTATTATTGCGTTCATTCAGGGCCAGACAAAAATAAATCATGATGCAAATTACGCGATCAGCTATCGGCTAGAACAGCATAATTTCGAAGCTGAACAGCGGCCATGGCGGAATAATTAGCACAACATTGCAAGCAGATATGTAGGTAGACACACTCTACTATGATAGAAAATTTACTTTAACATTGGAAAAGAAGCTATTTTAAGAAACGTAATAAAGGCAATACCTGTCCCTTTCTATCCTGACTCTCTCATGATTCTTTTTTTTTTAATGTTATACAGTGGCAACAAAGCATACGGACAACCAGATGGTAAGCAGCACCGTAGCCTATAGCACCTAATACTATCCCACTAGATTTCAGCGAAATAGCAGAGTGCGTTGCACACCGTGAGACCTAAGATCGAATGTCTCTTGTGCCTGTAATTCATGAGAGAGCAGAAAGGGTCGTCGTATTCTTGCCGAATTAGCCCTATAGTATTTCAAAAAGTTCCGTTTACCGTATTAGGTATCTGTTATTAATTACGAAAAACCTTGCAAAAAAACAGTTTAAATTCATATTTTTTACGATTTATAAACAAACTATAATCAGGTCACCGGTGCTGTTGGCGCTATCAAGAAGGCTGTTATCTACTCAGATAGCGGCGCTGAAATAACATCGCAAGAACACCACAGTTTACCTATAAGTACTATAGTCCAGTCAAAGGACTATTTACTCTGTCAAAATATAGCTTTCTGTTACCAATTTATATATACCAGCTAACGACATTTTTTGTGCCTAATTTATCGCTCGTTGTGGTTTTACCTATAATAAAAGTGTTTGTAATTAACGTTTCCATGTGAATTCGTTGTAATAAAATTAATGTTATCTCACTATTTTAAATTAAATATAGTTAAGAAAACAAATTATAAATTTAAAGACTGTTTCTGATTTTTGTAATAATATTCAGCCTTACATCCGTCTCAATACCGAAAGATATAAACAGGTGATGCAAAAGAGGAGTTGTGTTTTCTTAGCGTATCATCTTTATGAATAAGAGACATAAGTACTTAAAAAGTATAATTTTGATTATGTTAAAAAAATCTGTAGTATGTTATATTAGAGTAGGTATGCTCGTTGCTTTACTCAACTCTCTACCTCTCTACGTATGTTGGACTTGCAACTACTCACACCTATCTGATAAGCGTCGCGATAACGCCCGATACTTATATAGCTGAGTCAGAGTCGCCTCATCGGCCCTCGAGTTCGTATCACGATTATTGTATCAAAATTCTACTTTGATTCATTGTGCTTTCCTTCCTAGTTCGAAGTGTTGTGTGATCGGAGTACACATTTGCCATTTGGTACGTATCTTCTATGGTGTCGCTGTGCAATGAATTCTAGAATATCATTGTGATATTGGGAAAATAGGTTCAAGATAAAATAGGTTCAGGATAGGTTGATTTTTCCTCTGGGCTTGGCAAACATCTTTCAGCGGAACTAAAATCGTTTTTATTTCACACTAGCTTTCCACACGTGGTTCACCTGCGTTAAAAAAGTTTTACCATGAAAATGAAGGTTTTCCCGTGGTGAAAAGTAGCCTGTGTGCTATTCTGCGACCTAAACTTGCGTATGCGAAGTTTTATCCAGATCCATCCAGTGTTTGAAGCGTGATTGAGTAAAAAACTTCCAAACTTTCGAATTTATAATATTAGTAAGATGTTATATTTTTGTCTTATTGCGTATTGTTTTCCACGTTCCAGGGCTACAGTATCCTGGTGAGATGGTGACGTGAAGCATGCGTCGGTGGACATGGTGGCAGGTGCTGCTGGCGCTCCACGCGCCTTTGCTTGCGTGCGCGCAGGCGACGCTTACCGCGTGCGACGACCACGCGTGTCGCTGCGACGCATTCACCAGGGTCATATGTAACTGCACCGCACAGTATGATGTGAGTAATTCTAGCGATGGTCATCTCCCTAGCCTTTTCCGGTATTTCACGGGGTCGGCTACCTAACTTCCCTAGGTTCCCCTAAGATCTCCTAATCGAACGAGGATACTGGTTTTTATTACACAGAGCGACTGCCATCTGACCTCCGCATTCCGCAACCTAGAAGGGAAAAAAAGGACCCAATCCTAGATTAGGCTTTTGCCAGGTTAGTGGCCAACCCACTACCCAGCTGTTAAATTTTTCAAGCCGTCACTGCTTAGCAATGACCTCTGATATGGCTTACACTAACATTATAAAGAGGAAAGATATTTTGATTTTTTATTCATGTAAGTTTGTAATATATAAACTCTGAAACTGCTGAAACGTATTAAAAATACCATTGGAAAGCTACGTTCACCCTAAATAACATAAACAATATTTTACTGTGGTAAAATATCTGATTTCCAAGCCGCGATTAAAATCTCGTTTATTATACCTAAATTATAATATAACTTAGTATGGTATATTTCCATTGCAGTCGGTGACGTTTCGTCCAGACGGTGTATACCGAGTACCGTCTATGACCACCGGCATCATAGTCGACGGCTGCGCGCGAGTGCAGTTCCTATCGGACACCGTGAGGAATCTCGCACACTTGCGCTCGGTCGAAGTGAGGAACGTAGACAACTTGGTGATACAAGAGCGAGCGCTGGCGTGGTCTCCGTTCAACACCAACTTGGAAAATAACCCCGGAATCAGAATACTGATACACAACAGCACCGTTAACGAGATCGCGCCATACGCCATCCAAGGCAGAGTGAACACCATCGTTATTACTGACAGCAGGATCAACGTGATGAAACGCTTCGCCTTTTCTAGTCTGAGCGGAGTGACGAACGTGGAACTTTCAAAAAACGAATACGATAATATAGAAGTACAGACATTCAAAAAATTCACAACAACCAATTTTGTGTTTCGAGGTGGACATGTAAATACACTGCCAAGTAGATTTTTGTCAGACGTGGAGGTTACTAGTCATTTTCTTATGGAAGGAGTCTCGGTTCGAAACATGTTTAGTTTAACATTCCTAGTTAATTCGCCGGAAAGAGTAACTATTGAAAGTAACAATATTGGAGTGTTAGAAGGAGATGCATTTCATATAGTCACGAGGGGGCCTATAACGTTTAGAAACAATACAGTGTTAAGTGTAAGAAAAGGAGCGTTCTTCGGATTTAGCGTGAGTCCTGAAGTGACGAATGTGAAGGGGCCGCAGCAGCTTCTCATAGACAATAACACGATACTGGAGATGAGTCCGGCGTCGCTGATGTTCAATACGACGTCGCTCACGCAGCGCATTGACGGACTCAACCTCAACGTGAGCTGCTCCTGCGAGCTGGCCGACGAATGGCGAGACATGCTGCCTCAACAGGGAGGCACCATCAACTGCTGGTACTCCTTAGAAGGCTACTTTATTTCTATACCAACCTACAGGGACATGCGCTGTGGCAATTTCAAACAAACCTTTTGGATTTTCGTCGTAGTGGGAATCCTTATTATATTAGTCATAGCCGGTATAGGAGTGTATTATATAGTGAGACGTGAAAACGAAAAGAAGAAGAAATTGCAAATAGTGATGCCTGACGGGAAGACGTACAGGGAGACTGAGTTCCACATCGTAGTGGAGAGAGCGGAGCTACTGACTACGGACTTATAATAGTGGAAGGTTTTTAGGTCAATTGATCTCTGTCACTGGGTGCTCCAGTAACGAGTGATAAAATGAGCATTTCTAGTTCGACGAACCATTTGCATGGAACAATAATTAATAAACATTCGTAGGTTGGTAGTCTACCTCAATGTTACAGTCATACAGTGCCAAGATAGTGTATAGTTATAATCAGTATTATGCAACTGACGAAAACGTTTTGCATTGTAATTTATTTTTGTAACGTGTAATAAAAAATTAAGTACAAACATATTTATCTTTTTTGTATTCCATGACTCTTCGAGCTTTGTAGAACAATGTAGTGATAAATAATTAATTAAATAGCGTACTTCGATAATCTTGCGTTGCGAAGTTAAGTAAACATTACGCTGTCCATAGCCATCTTATCGATCATTTAAATTAATTATCATTGCTTTGTCCAGTAATACAGTAAGAGCGTTATATCATACGCCGCTTATTAATACTATCTAGTAGTATTTGTCACACTGGGTCACAGGCCAGGTCATACGTCAGAGCATGTAGCGAATGTCATATAATGCGCATTGTTTGATATTGCTATGCAAGCGAAAGATATATCCAGTTACAAATTCACGCACGGCTAAACTTCTACTGAATTATGAAATCAACAAATAGCAGTCATCATCATCAAATGAAGGAGCCTTACTGACATATACATAGCCGTCTCTTATCGATCATTTAAATTAATTATCATTTCTTTTTCCAGTAATACAGTAAGAGCGTTATATCATACGCCGCTTATTATAATACTATCTTGTATTTGTCACACTGGGTCACAGGCCAGGTCATACGTCAAAGCATGTAGCGAATGTCATATAATGCGCATAAGCGAAAGATATCCAGTAATAAAACTCACGCACAGCTAAACTTCCTATCCACTGAAAAAGCAGTCATCAAGGTGCCTCACTGACTATCTTCTTTTTCTTCTTGACGTGTAGTTTGGTTAATCCGCCAATTATTAACATAGATAGAGTAGTCTCCTAAGCTCACTGAGGCAACTCCTATGTAAGTTAAGTCTGTGTGTCGTCGGTCTGTCTGTTTGTTTGTTGCTCTTTCACGCCTAAACGGCTGCAAGGATTTTGATGAAATTTGGCATGGTGATAGGTAACCTAGAGACGGACATAGGCAACTTTTTACCTCGGGAACATTGTTATTTCCACGGGAAAACTCGGAAACGGCGGAAAACAAGTAGTTTATATTTACGTTACGTTTATTATTTACGCTGTAATGCATACTGATCCTGGAAAAAAATCAAACGTAACACGCATACTGATCCTGAAAAAAAAAAAACTAAATACAACTTACCTATGCAGCAGTTCTTCAAGTAGACTTGGCGGTCTGTTACTCTCCATCGTATGTGGCAACAACACATCCTAATACTTACCAGCCACAAAGATCTATTAATAAATGTAGGTAGGGATGAACTTATAGAGCGCAGTTTAAGATGTTAGTTACATTGACGGCGAGTGCATTCCATATTCCTTAGTCAACATTCACGACAATCTCGTGACTCTCAAAATAAAAACTCCTTATACTTCGTGATAGATCTATAGATGCTAACGCCATCTCCAAGTCTCCAACATACAGCGCAAGTTCATATAAGTGTGGTGGTACTATAATTACCTAATAACGTCTTGTTTTTTTTCATGTTTGTCTGTCTGTATGTCATTATTACTCTACGAGCGGTGAAAACTATTGATTGCACTCTGTTTGCAGATGACTTCTACCCTCAACTCTACCATTTACAATGCATTGCGAGCTTGAAATGGCACCTTCTTAAATTAGATTGCACCCCACAGTAGTTGATGTATAACGACAGACGTAGAAATTCCACTTTGAACATGTGCTTTATTTAATTTATTTAACTCATATTGAACCGGGAATCGAACCCAGGCTCAGAAGGAGGCAGTTAAGTAATTATCCTGCAATTGAACAGTACTAGCTACCGCACTTACCGCAGCAGAGGCTGTCCGTCCAGTACGTGGTGGATGCTGGGTGGCGACGACAGCTCCAGCCCTCGAGCCAGCAGCAGCGCCTCACTGTTCTGCGAGAGCTCCGTCTCGCCGCATGGAGTGCCGCCCATCATGGCCGCCACTTGCACCTCCACGATAGTTGCTGGAACAACAATCTGTGTTAGACATCTAGAGAAACGTGTCAGAGTCCTATTAGCTGGGCTAGTTGACGGTTTTAAAACTGACACCAGGGTATATCGGGTCGATAGACTCAAAACCCACAAGACAAGAAGATGGAGAAGAAGAAGCAACATTGACTGAAATATTTTGGTTTTACTTTACGGGGAAGGTCTTGCTATTGACTCGATCTTGTGATGAAAATATAAGACATTATTTTCGACTGCAGGCACTTAGTTTGAGGGTCATTTCAAAGGGTACAATCTGTGTATAATAGTGATAGGTTGCAGCAAAATATGGCTTTCCTTAAAAAACTTAGATACTTGGGTTTAGACCCTTACCCTCAGATAACGCATAATTTTTCTTAAATCAGCACAAAATAAATATTTTTGTTGACTCTACAAATGAAAACAATAGTAGTTAGAATTCCGTTCACGATCGTTACATATAAAAAAACAATTGATCTGTAAAACACCTGCGACTGAACATTCCAGTCACGGAGTAGCCAGCTGTCGCTGACTCATTACAAATACTCCGGATATTCAACAAATTTGATCAAGTCCCCACAGATCGACCCTGACGCGAGTTTAACATTTTTTACCATACCCATCCCAAAAATCAAAACTGACGCACAACGCCGCTAAATAAGTTTTCACTTTAAAAAAAAAATAAACTAATTTTAAAAGTGACACATAGATTTTAGCATTAGGTTTAGCCGGTGTTATCTAGAATTAAGCCCAAAGTTCAATTAGGGTTTACTCTACTCAGTGGGTTGGGTTTACTTACAGAATGTAAGCGGTGGTATATCCAAATCCGGAGCGAGGAGCCTGGATGCGCAGGCGGCGCCCACGAAAACCAGTTCCATTTCTAACGCCACCAGACCCTGGCGCTGTGACGTGAACGGCGAGTCTTCGTACCCGACGCACAGGCAACGGAAACCGTACTTGCTCTCCTCGCTGAAATGACATTTAATTTTTATATTAGAAACATGATAAAAAAAAAGGTTTCGATGTTTTTATGAAATACAGAGCTCAATGGAGATTTATACTAAGGTGAATATCTACTCATGAAACTGGACGACTTTTCTTAGTATCGTTTTCTCAAAATTTGGAAAAAATGGTCATCTCATACTAAATGACTCGACCAGCGGGCATTTTTGTCTGAATATAATTTACTTACTTGTTAGTTTTCTTGAATTCGTTCAAGTAGTCGGAAGCGGTTTCCAATGAAAATATCACTTCATTGCCTGGTACCAGTAGTGCCTTATGCGGCCATTCTGTAGGTCTGAAAAGGAATTGTTTAATTTATTAAAACTGCCATACACGTATTTTAAAACAAAGGATTTATTATTATTAGCACTTGGGTTCGATTCCCTTGATTACGGCGTTTGAGCTTTGTTAATGTTGTAACTCAGATACATAAAACAAAACATACTGCAATACAATTATTCTACCTCTACTCTACCTCATTCATAATCATATGACATAGAGGTATTATCAAAATTATCGTGGAGTAATTAATAAGGATATTATGTAATCATATGGCATACAGGTATTATCAAAATTATCGTGGAGTAATTAATTATCAACCTTGTACTATTATAGCCTATTTCGTTTTTTTATTGTTTGAGTTGGATGTTTTTTATATTTTTTACAGGCTATGAATAACACCATGGCCCTGATCCTGAGCGCAGGGGGATCCAGCACTTCCTGCCTATTGCTGGTTACTGGCCCTAATTAGAGAAACACTTTTGCACTTGATATTACACTTTATTCTTCCATCTTTTGAGACCATTTGAGACTACTGCTTTTGACTTGTGACTTGAGACTAACAATATCGAGTCCATTCCTACCTTATAAATTAACCAGAACAAATCTCACCATCGCCATGTATTATTTCCTACAATTTCTACAGTGACATCTATGGACAACTTATTAACAACTATGACATGACATCCGTCTTGTACATACCGCCCACCAAGGCCAAAGTGCCATTTGGCCTTTAAAACAATACCTGCATGTCATGGCAAAACAAAATAACATGAACATTAGAACTAAAAATTTATCACAAAACATTTGTAAGTATAAAAGTTCAACCCTTGAAAGAATCCAAAATTTTAAAAGCCTAACCTGAATCATTCAGGTTTTCTTAAACAATCCTGCCACCATCGGCGCTAAAATCCTGCAAAATGAATTGCTATCCTAATAATGCCGTTTGTTGCAATACACAATGTTCGTTTTTGTGAAGTATGCCCGTGCAGTACCCCCTCCTTGCAACAAACCGCTTGCTTGTTTGAATAAATCCCTTGGACATTAGATCCGTGACAGCTATTGAGTGACTCGTGATGAAAATATAAATATACTACATACATAATAATATTCCTTGGCTTTCGCCACTTCGATGGGCTGATCCAGAGCACCAATCAAAGAAACCTTGGTCATTTTTTTAACTGTGAAACCACTAACACATATCCTTGGTGTTTATACCTACACCACACCATCACGAGACTCAGTAGCCGTCCTACCACTGGAACCTTTATTCCATTGTGCAAGCCTTGTTTTATGTTAAACAATAATTCCAAAATTACAATTATAAAAATACATCCTAAATCCAAATAAACAAATAGAAAAAATATTAGAGTTTTTTAAGTCCAAAAAGTTCCTTTTCCAACGAAGTTGTAACCTCCTTTAAATAAAATTCAATAAAAATAAAATCCGCTCACAAAAACTCTCAAATACGTCACTGTCACCGTTTGTAAACAACTCCAAAAAATTCCGAAAAAATCTTTAAAATTCCTTCCCTGCCGCACTCAAGTTCAGGGTCCTGGACCTGTGCGCTCCGCACGCTCAGCTTCCTGGCTGACGGCTCCACTCCCGGCTCCGTCTGCAGCTTCCTCAGCACCAGCTCCCCAGCTGATACTGCAACCGCTTCTTGTTGCAGCCACCACTGGCTACACCCACCACGGTTGTACCGCAACCGATTCCTGTGCAGCCACCACTGGCCACACCCACCACGGTTGTGGCAGTCCACTGCCCGCCGTGGTAAAATTTCCTGCACCATAGGGTGCCCTGGCACGACCCACAAGGGTCATCCGAATCGAAGGACCATGAACAAAGCCTATGCTCTGGCCCTGAGGGTACACTGCCTGCCTAATACTGTAGCTAACACTTTCTATACTACAACTGATAAACACTTTAATTCCTGAGTATATTTTATTACTTTTGCTTGGCTTTTTACTTTGACTTGAGACTTACAATGTCCAAATCATTCATATGTTATACATATACAAAACAGAATGCATCTCACCATATCGCCATTTATAATCTACTACCAGTTTACACTCATTTATACAGCGACATCTAATTACCACTTATGCCAACAAAGTATGCACATGCGTCTTGTACATACCGCCCACCAAGGACAAAGTGCCATTTGTCCTTTAAAACCTGTTTAAAACCTTTGAACAAACCTGGCCAACATGGCAATGTACAAAACTGCATAGCAAAATTAACATTCATACTTATAAAAACAATAATTTATCAAAAACCAAAACCATTAGATAAAACTACAACCTAAAGTATTCCTGCCACTATCGGCGCCATAAGTCCTGCAACATCCGTTGCACATAGATATATTGCTACCCTGTGCTCTGAAGCTGTTTGTTGCAATACAATACCTATTTTGTTTTTGGGAGTATGCCCGTGCATCACCCCCTCCTTGCAACAAACCGTTTGCTTGTTTGCATATTTACCTCGGACATTGGATCCATGACAGCTATTGAGCGACTCGTGATGAAAATATAAATTAATATACTACATACATAATAATATTCCTTGGCTTTCGCCACTTCGATGGGCTTATCCAGAGCACCAATCAAAGAAACCTTGGTCATTTTTTTAACTGTGAAACCACTAACACATATCCTTGGTGTTTATACCTACACCATATACCATCACGAGACTCAGTAGCCGTCCTACCACTGGAACCTTTATTCCATTGCGCAAGCCTTGTTTTAACATAAACAATCATTCCAAAATTATAAACACATACAAAAAATATTAGAGTTTTTTAAGTCCAAAAAAGTTCCTTTTCCAACGAAGTTGTAACCTCCTTTAAATAAAATTCAATAAAAATAAAATCCGCTCACAAAAACTCTCAAATACGTCACTGTCACCGTTTGTAAACAACTCCAAAAAATTCCGAAAAAATCTTTAAAATTCCTTCCCTGCCGCACTCAAGTTCAGGGTCCTGGACCTGCGCGCTCCGCACGCTCAGATGCCTGGCTGACGGCTCCACTCCCGGCTCCGTCTGCAGCTTCCTCAGCACCAGCTCCCCAGCTGATACTGCAACCGCTTCTTGTTGCAGCCACCACTGGCTACACCCACCACGGTTGTACCACAACCGATTCCTGTGCAGCCACCACTGGCCACACCCACCACGGTTGCGGCAGTCCACTGCCCGCCGTGGTAAAATTTCCTGCACCATAGGTTGCCCTGGCACGACCCACAAGGGTCATCCGGCTCGAAGGACCATGAATAAAACCTTGGCCCTGATCCTGAGCGCAGGGGGATCCAGCACTTCCTGCCTATTACTGGTTACTGGCCCTAATTAGAGAAACACTTTTGCACTTGATATTGCACTTTATTCTTCCATCTTTTGAGACCATTTGAGACTTCTAGACTTTGAGACTAACAATATCGAGTCCATTCCTACCTTATAAATTAACCAGAACAAATCTCACCATCGCCATGTATTATTTCCTACAATTTCTACAGTGACATCTATGGACAACTTATTAACAACTATGACATGACATCCGTCTTGTACAGGCTACTTTTACGTTACTGAAACACTTCTAAGCTATGGCACGCAATTAAATTAACACCCTGTAGATACACTGTAGCCATATCACGTAGAGTTTCAAGTCATCAAGGAGTTTTTATTCTCAGTTGACATTTTGGCTACGTGAGTTCCTTTTTTTGCCACTTTCATTGTAATTACAAGTGCAGGTGTAGTAAATGTTCGGCACTTACACATTGGCAAGTTTGGGTGTGACGCTGACGTAGGTGCAGTTGTAGTGCATGCAGGGGGAAGCTGTGTCGGTTTCGTCTCCCAACTCTTCCACTTCACCGATCTCCGACGTCAGGTGAATTATACGCTGCAAGAAAGGAGGTAAAATTATAATTGAGTCAGCAACCAATCCGATCATTTTAAGTCGGTTCGATGAGCTCAGTGACGCCCCCACAAGAAATAAATTAATTGTGTCTCAAATACAAACATTTTAATGAATATTTTACGTTTTGCGAAATTTGGAAGTAATTCTTCATTTTGTAATCCATCAGGCTTTTGCATTTTATGATCGAGCAAGCTTTGAATGTCGATCTTGTTAAAACTGGCCACTTTTAGCAAGATCTTGATTTACAGAGAGATCGTCCTACACCGATCTGTTTACTAGTTTAAAAGTACATAAACGCAGGTATTATTTATCAAATAATATGCCTCAACAGTCTTTCCTATTAAAATGTTACAATATTTTTTTTTTTTATTAAAGGTATCCTTGAACATAATTATGTTGATAGGCATAACAATTAAGGCATATTTGTTGATAAATAACAAATGCGGAAATGTAGTTTTCAACTGGTGAACAGATCGGTGCAGATCAACCTCTCTTGAGATCAAATACTACTACGTGATTTGCGGCTAGTAAATTTTTCTTTACATTATAGTGTATTTACTATAGGGATACTTGCAACAGTGGTTCTAAATGTATGTATGTATAGTACCTTGTAACATTTCCTGAAGGGCGGGTCGACGACCCTCACATCGCTGGCGCAGTGGCACCTGTTCTTGGGCGCGCCGGCCACTGCGAAGATCGTGAGACTATCTTCGGGCTGCGCAGTGATGCTGCGCGGGTCCATCTCCAGCGCGATCCAGGATACGCTCGGAGGGAATAGCACCCTGCAAGGTTTATGGTATTACAAATGCTTCGCTCTTATGAGCTTAGCTTGTTTGGATAAGAACGGAATCCAACTCTTTAGGAGCAGCTGTTAAGCATTATCTCCGTAGTGTGGTCCTCCCCGCAGGGGGCCCTTTCCCACGTGTATTATACCGGTTGTCTATCTTCGAATAATACTTTGATAAAGGTGAGTCGCATTGTACCCACTGGAGTTTGTTTCTATTTTTTTTTACTGCTATTTTAGCCAATATTTATAACACTAAAACAAAACGAAGATAAATCGCAATTTCTCTATAAATGGCCATTATTACGAATTGTGTAAACAGTATATAGAACTACGACCAAACCCCTGTAGCAACCCTGCTTATTTCTAAATTACGTGGGTGGAAGATGTACCACACAAAGGGTCGGCATTAATAAATTTAGTAATCTTGAAAAAGTCATAGCATATTATCTGAATCTTCCCAATCCCGAATTATTTACGGGACACTGCTTTCGCAGACCGTCTGCTACTTTGTTAGTGGACGCTGATGGAGATATAACAGCATTAAAACACATAGCGGATCTCCATCTACGGCGGTTGCAGAAGGGTACATTGACGAGTCAATTGCGAGCAAGATACAAGTTTCCAACCAAAAACTTAATTGTATTGAAAAGAACAATGAAACAGTGAACATAAATAAACCGACCACATTTGAAACTAAGGTGCAAGCAGGCTCAGTTCA
This sequence comes from Scrobipalpa atriplicella, assembly GCA_029255725.1. Taxonomy (NCBI): domain Eukaryota; kingdom Metazoa; phylum Arthropoda; class Insecta; order Lepidoptera; family Gelechiidae; genus Scrobipalpa; species Scrobipalpa atriplicella. The sequence continues at coordinate 17,604 of JARACY010003797.1, read as the reverse complement.
AGAACGAGTCCCTTGTGAAAATATTACTTTCATATGAATAACTATTACAATAAACTATGATTCCCTACTATTATTGTCTTTCATTTAAACTTCTTGAATGAGTGTAGATAAACTATTGTACGCAACTGTACATAATTAGCATTGAAACACTCGTATATACTTTCACTCGTGTTTCAATGTCCCTCATTATGCAACAGATGCGTAAATAGCTATTATTTATATAGTTGACGCTCTGCCTACTTCATCAGGAATAAAGTGTGATTGTATGTATATGTATTGTATGTATGTAATGTACTATACCTCATATTGGTGACAGTGGCTTGCTTATACGGATGGTCGCTCTCCACCCACGCGTAGTAATGTGACGTGGTGGTGCTCATCTCCTCCATGGCCGGCACCAGTAGATTCATCGCGGCCACGTGTGGCAGCAGCTTGTGTATCATTTCTATTATCTTGATCACGCTCTGCGAATCAACAAAAGTACAAATCGTAAACAAAGTGGTTATATTTCTTCCATGCTGAACTGGAAACGATAGAAAAACGTGGAATGTGCCAGCTTTTCATCCCGAGCATTTGTCGATTCTGTAAAAACCAGCTAATGGATTCGAGGGTTTCATTGTATTGTTATTTAGGCGAAAGGCTAACAAACTGTCACTAGAACAATAAACAATTTCTAAAACATACCTTGTCAAACGTTGGTCAAACGTGGCGGAAATGCTCTGCCTTCCCCGTACGGGAAATGGGCATGACTTTGTTATATAAATTTTAACTGTGGTGGACTACCATAAAAAACTAATAATCTTACAAAACCAAATGTAAAGACGTTACAAATACCTCTAACATTATTATTTTTAGTCTTCAACGCCTAAAACAATACAATCTCAAATACATACCTACCACCAATTGGAACTGAGCGCTTCCCAACTTAAAAGTGGAACTCACTACCCGCCTCTGTTTCCAGATGCATATAACCCTCAACTCTTAAAAGTTATAGGGAACATCTGTAGTCCCAAATAAACTGGAATAGAGTCGAGAGAAAATTCATTATAAAAAAATAAAAAAAACTTGGAATCGTCAAATCCTTCAAGATGAGCCAGGGTGTACGGGATGAGGGTGTTAATAGCAGGCGACTGCTGCAGCACAGACGCGTTCCTTCTCAAGTTTTCAGCTTCAGATCGTTGCGTAAAGTGCAGAATAACTTCGCGCCTCGATCGAGGATAATAGACGCCACTACTGGACTAGAGTCAAGACCAAACCCAATACCTTGGAATCATCCAATCCTTCAAGGTGCGCCAGGGTATACGGGATGAGCGTGTTGATGGCCGGCGACTGCTGCAGGACAGACGCATTCCTCCTCAAGTCCTCAGCCGTGAGTTCGTTCCGCAACGTGCAGAATAACTCCGCGTCTCGATCGAGGATAATAGACGCCACTACTGGACTAGAGTCAAGACCAAACCCAATACCTTGGAATCATCCAATCCTTCAAGGTGCGCCAGGGTATACGGGATGAGCGTGTTGATGGCCGGCGACTGCTGCAGGACAGACGCATTCCTCCTCAAGTCCTCAGCCGTGAGTTCGTTCCGCAACGTGCAGAATAACTCCGCGTCTCGATCGAGGATAATAGACGCCACTCGTAACGTCATCCCGCGGAGTGCTGTTAGCAATGCGTCTGCGGTTTCTGAGTTGCTGACTGATTTCGTCGTGCTGAAAATAAATACTCAAAATATATCGTCGTCTGGGATGTTTTGGATCGATAAATGACTCGATGAATACTGGCCTCAGTTTTCAAAGTGCTTAGGAATCTGTTATGGTTTATTATAACGGCCGCTAACAGAGAGAGCAACGGGGATCAACGATATGTACTTCAGCTTCTTCTCGTGTAAAAAAATCATAGCTTTTTTACTATCGAGTGGGCTTTCTAGTCGACGTACTTAGTGTAATTTAATTATACAGGGTGTTAAAATACCAACCAATTTTCTCAAACCACATAAATATTAACTCTTAAAAAAATTCTTCTATCTTCTCCGTTCAAAAGGAGAAGAATAAAATTTTGTACCTTGGAAAAGTTGTTTGGTATCATTAACAGAACATGTACAGTTGGCTGCAAAATAGCATACGTAGTGCCACCGCAAACAATTGAAGTTTTTACAAAAGTATGAAATGATTTTATTTTAATATAAATATTGTTTCATAAAATTATAGTACTAGTTAAGACGTATCCGAATCTGAAATAAATATTTTAAATGCCACATGGATTTCCAAGAAAACTTAAATCGTTTGAGGACGTACTAAGTATGCACTTTGGCAGCCTACTGTACATCACTGCTAACAACTTACCTATAGTAAACGAGACACGGTATCTGCCCTCTAGCCAGAGAGGTGCCGTTGAAGCTGAGTGAGCAGGACGCAAACTTGAAAGTGGTCTCGTCTGGGCCAACGACACACGGCATGCCGCAGTCACCGTTGGAGGTACGACTGCCGTGGTTGCACAGCCTTATAGCGTAACGCAAGTCTTCCTAAAGGTAAAACAATAGTGTTAGGATGAACTGTAATATGACATAACCTTTTTTTATATAAATATACACAAAGTTCAAATAATTCAAAAATATGTCTCCTGACAACCCTCGGGACATTAACAATGGAATGTTCAGTGCTAAGCAGGGCTAATAAGCGCACCTAGACTTTTGTCTTCGCACTGTCTCTTTCGTTGCGCACTTCATGATGAGAAAGGGTAGACGTTGTTCAAAGTGAACTACGCGCGTGTGGACGACAAAAGTCTAGGAGCGCACATCTTAGATCTGCAGGTGTTGTTAGGACTAGAGATACTTGCCTTCAAAGCGATTGGTCTGTCAAATCTGAGGGTGACCATGTCATGTTGGCAGTCTGCGTTGGAGAACGCTCCGTGGGTCAGCTCTAAGCTAACCCAACAGTGGGCTGGGTTCGTGTCTTCAGTGGCTGACCGCAACTGCAAATAGTTTTAGATACTTAGTGACCTAGAAATATTATTGAAGATAAGCTTTTAGAGTTCGGACATTTCAGCAAGATATCCACTGCTAGGTTAACCAGTTACCCTCGCTCTGGACATTACCCGTAACAAATTACATTCGCAAGAATGAATCCCGATTCCAAATCTGTACGTCCGGGTTCTTGGCATAACTAGGGTAAGTATAAGATCTAACTAAAGTATAAGATGAAGTAAAGGTGCCTACGATCCCAACCGCTAAGCGTGGCGCAGTGGATGTGAATAGTTTGTAAATGGAGCTTGACCGCCACTTACTCTCCGATGAAGGCACACGTCATCAATGATGTGCTAGATACACGCTAGATAGCACCAGTTGTTCTGGGTAGGTAACTCATGTGTTATTCTTCTTTCGTGTTGTGTTTTATTGGTCAGACACTCACTCGCACGTCGTGCAGCAGTTCGAGCGAGTACTCGTAGTTGCCCAGCCCGCCGTACACGCACACGCCCACCAGCATGATGCCTGGTCGGTCTACGGTGAAGCAGATGGCGTCGGGACTTCCATTGCCGGTGTTCCACGCGCGAGAATTGTTGATGCGCATGAACCGCGATGGCGTCGTCAGGTGCTTTATGGAGCTCGATTCCGTGTCCTGAAATAAGGATTGGTGTAGTGCTGCCTCAAAATAGCGTCACTCCATATTCAGTCGTAAAAGCAGACTAGGAACACTGCTCTCGACAAACTGTCTACTAAGCGTGGCCTGTACGGCCATACCCTCCAAGCGGAGAAGATTCAAGACCGTTGCGGCTGATCTAGCATGTAGACAAAATATTAATATTTCTCTGCTCATCTTAATGAAAATCCTTTATTTGCCTCTTATACAACATACTGAATACATAAATTAAAGAGTAACGTTTATAAACCCCTAAGGTGATCTTCATCAGATCAATCACGTGATCGCAATATTATCATGATTTAAAACTGACTATAAATAATTACCCGAACAGTAGTAGCACTATAGGCAAGTTCAGCGACAATTCTAGAAACCACTTTGCAGCAATTATCTGCTAATCGTTCGTGCTGTTTAATTTCGCCGTGGTCGTGCGGCTGGCCGCATTGTCTCGTCATCATCTGCTGTTTGATGGGAATCAATACAATGTCCAGCAATTTAGGAATCAAGTCCAGCAGATGCCATTCTGTGTGGCTCTGTTTGAACGGGCCTGGTGCATCGAAAACCTGAAAGTTAATATCACCATTGTAGTATTCCACTTTTAAAATATCAAATAACAGACCAATACATACATACATACATATAATCACGCCTATATCCCTAATGCAGGCAGGTAGGCAGAGCGTAAACGACCAAACAAAGGTCGTTCCGCCACGTCTGACAAGTTTTGAAGGTTATTCCAGATAAACCTGTATATTGCTATAGTGACAGGTTGTCAGCCCATCGCCTAAATTACAATACTGAAACCCTCAAATCCCTTAGCTGATTTTTACAGCATGCTCGGGAGGCATCTCCTCCCTGCTGGCACATTCTATGTTTTTCTATCACTCCCAGTCCAGCATGGAACAGACCAATACCAAGCAAAACTCTTCTTTAATTAAAAAAAAATGTGAATGTGGAGGTGGTTTTTAAAATGATCTACTATTTGTAGTTTAAATATAGCGGAAAATTACCTGCAAATCTCTCGTACTATCTCTATTGCTAGCACGGGGCGGAATCGGTGGAGGTTTCGTAGAAGATCGCGGAACTGTGGCGGATTTAGATGGAACATCCTTCAACACCTAAAAGTATTCGTTTAGTCAAGCTCATGGTTGGTTAGCTAGCATACTACAACAAATTCTATGAGCAAGCTTCGACTATAGCTACGACAGGGATTAAAGTCAGACTGCATAAAAAAAAATACATATCGAATTTACTTTGCTACTTATGTTCAAATAGTCCCATTTACATACCTTACTGTCTGGTCGCCGACCCTCCATTAATATGAGACAGGTCTGAGTGATAGGGACGATATAGTTCATGACGTCACGCAAGCTCTTAGATGCGCACATTGCTGCGCAAGTTGACGTCAGTTCTCTGATTTGTGATGGCGGAACTACGCCGTCTCTGGTGTGGAACAGAAGAGAGCATAAATGCGCCCACTTCAAAGACGGCGTTGGAAAAAACGCGTGGAAACAAGCTATTGTAGTCTCATGCGCCTCTTTCAGTACAGAATTCGTCATTTCTAGTGCAAATTGGACGTAGCACACTCTATGCGCTTTGTTCTTTCCCGGCTTCCGAGGCAGCATAGCGCATGTAGGTGTATTTTCTGACATTATACGCTGAATCAGGTTTTTCACTTCACCAATAGCATCGACGTACGTCATGTACTCTTGCGAATTTCTCTTCTTGTTGTTTTGTGGATAAATCTCGTTGATATACGATTTCACGAGTCTCAGACAAGCTCGTATGACGTATACTAGCCGCTTTTGGTGCTTCATCACAGTCAGTTTATGGTAATTAATGGGAATTTGCCCATTAGTTTCCAGCAAGCTCTTTTTGAAAGTATTCCAGCTCCATTGAAGCAGTGAAATTAGCGATTTGAAGCATGGAACTGTGACTTTTCTGGATATGTTTTTGGACAATACTGCGACCGGTTCGCCAGGATCAACGCTTCGGATGGGTATCACCTGATCAGGGCTGATAGTAGCGTAAAGTATAGTCGGTATTTGTCCAGCGTTTACGTCGGTGCCATTATTAGACATTTTGGAAGTTTTGAAATGGAAACCTATTTCGTCGTTGATGACCATAGCCTGGCCTGAGGATCCGCAGTCACTGGAAGGGCCGTTGATGCAAGCCCATGCGACGTACCATCTGTTGGCCTGTGGAGATAATTCAATACAAATATTGCCTTATAATTTCTGTAATACAGTAATTATCACCTAAAAACTTACCACTATAGGTATGGGATTCTCGAACAGAATTGGGAATTTGTCTCTGGGCGCGCACTCGTACATAACCTCTTCGCTTTCCACCACCAGCTCCCCATCGTTCTCATGGTCGCCGCCGTCGGGGCCAATGTCGTAAAGTTTTATCTTGGCCGTGTAGTCCCCTCGTCCACCAAATAGGCCAAAACCTCCTAAAATTAAACAATAGCTTTAAAGTTAGTCTGTGTTCAATGTGAGTCTTATAATGTCCATGTAGCTGTCACCCAAATAGCTAAATAAAATTAATAAACCAATAACTTATAGCACTAGAGGTCAACCTGACTGACTCTTGGTAAGAGACAAACGGCTAATGGTGGTGTCATGTCGGTCGTAGATCAAGTGTGATAAAGATAGCGCACTAAATCGAAGTTTGCGATATTCATCGCTTCTTTGCCTTAGCTGTATCAAGGTTAGAAGGTTACCTTTTTAGAAATAAGCTGTACCTGTTGTGCTACTGTATGTGAGCAATAAACCCCTAAACAAATAAATAAGGTTAAAACTTACCTAGCAGAACATCCGTATCACACATAAAACGTATCGCCTCGACTGAGTATCCCGAGTAGCCCCACCCTCCCCCGTGGCCCTCAAATCTGTTGACGGTAAGATAGTCCTCTTTTGACAATGCTACCGCTGCCGTGGTCGTGTCCTTTTTACATTCCACCGTGTTCAATCTGGATTTAAAAAGTAAAAACAAGCCCACTGATAAAACTAGGCACAAATATATATCCAAGTAACTGAAAAATATATCATAGGAAAATAGCACAAAATTATTTTAAAAATCAGAGGTCCCATATAAAATAAAATCTTAAAACATGAAAGCAACTTACTTCGTATCGTGAGCGTATGTAAGCGAATCCAAACATCCCAAAAGATGTAAGGCGGCGTGCATCCTCGTGACAGAGCATCCCGGCGCAGAAGGAATAGTCAACTCCTGGTTCAAAATTGACATGTTGGACAGAGCCAGATTCTCCGGAGGCCTATCCTCATTGTTACACGACCACTCGTAATTCTCCAAGTTCTTGAAGTCCTCCAACCGCCTCATGCTCCCAAAGTTGGGATACTCGAACTCTGGATCGGCAAAGTTTGCTTCTGGCTCGTTATTGCAACACCTCTGCAGTTTGTGGGAATCAAACGCTAGGATGTTATAGCACTTCATCACTCTCATCTGGGGCTGGTAGCACCAGAAGATGTCGTAAAGTGGGTCGAGGCAGGCGAGGGTGTTCACGAAGTCGACTTGCTCTGGTCCCGTCCAAGCGTTACATTGTCCGTCGCTCTTGTTTATCGTTATGCATTTGAATGTGTGTTCAGGCCTATTAGGCAGAATCACTGGAACAATAATTAGTTTGCTGATAACATATTTAAGGAAGCCAAAAACTCCATTTGTGAAAATATATATAGGAAACTACTGCATAAACTTCTCTAAAATATACACCAAATGAGTCGTTATATCCTCATATTTCTTAATATTTTATTACAAGTTACTACAGACCACTCACCTATTTAATTACAAGTTAATACAGACCACTCAATTGTTTTATTACAAGTTAAAACAGACCACTCAACTATTTTATTACAAGTTAAAACAGACTACTCAACTATTTCATTACAAGTTACTACAGACCACTCACCTATTTCATTACAAGTTACTACAGACCACTCAACTATTTCATTACAAGTTACTACAGACCACTCAACTATTTTATTACAAGTTACTACAGACCACTCACCTATTTCAATACAAGTTACTACAGACCACTCAACTATTTTATTACAAGTTAAAACAGACCACTCACCAATTTCATTACAAGTTACTACAGACCACTCACCTATTTCATTACAAGTTACTACAGACCACTCAACTATTTTATTACAAGTTAAAACAGACCACTCAACTATTTCATTACAAGTTACTACAGACCACGCAACTATTTCATTACAAGTTAAAACAGACCACTCACCTATTTCATTACAAGTTACTACAGACCACTCAACTATTTCATTACAAGTTACTACAGACCACTCAACTATTTTATTACAAGTTAAAACAGACCACTCAACTATTTCATTACAAGTTACTACAGACCACTCAACTAATTCATTACAAGTTACTACAGACCACTTACCAATTTCATTACAAGTTACTACAGACCACTCAACTATTTTATTACAAGTTAAAACAGACCACTCAACTATTTCATTACAAGTTACTACAGACCACTCACCTATTTCATTACAAGTTACTACAGACCACTCAACTATTTTATTACAAGTTAAAACAGACCACTCAACTATTTCATTACAAGTTACTACAGACCACTCAACTAATTCATTACAAGTTACTACAGACCACTCACCTATTTCATTACAAGTTACTACAGACCACTCAACTATTTTATTACAAGTTAAAACAGACCACTCAACTATTTCATTACAAGTTACTACAGACCACTCAACTAATTCATTACAAGTTACTACAGACCACTTACCAATTTCATTACAAGTTACTACAGACCACTCAACTATTTTATTACAAGTTAAAACAGACCACTCAACTATTTCATTACAAGTTACTACAGACCACTCACCTATTTCATTACAAGTTACTACAGACCACTCAACAATTTTATTACAAGTTAAAACAGACCACTCAACTATTTCATTACAAGTTACTACAGACCACTCAACTAATTCATTACAAGTTACTACAGACCACTCACCTATTTCATTACAAGTTACTACAGACCACTCAACTATTTTATTACAAGTTAAAACAGACCACTCAACTATTTCATTACAAGTTACCACAGACCATTCAACTATTTTATTACAAGTCAAAACAGACCACTCACCTATTTCATTACAAGTTACTACAGACAACTCAACTATTTTATTACAAGTTACTACAGACCACTCAACTATTTCATTACAAGTTACTACAGACCACTCAACTATTTTATTACAAGTTAAAACAGACCACTCAACTATTTCATTACAAGTTACTACAGACCACTCAACTAATTCATTACAAGTTACTACAGACCACTCACCAATTTCATTACAAGTTACTACAGACCACTCACCTATTTCATTACAAGTTACTACAGACCACTCACCTATTTCATTACAAGTTACAACAGACCACTCAACTATTTCATTACAAGTTACTACAGACCACTCGACTATTTCATCACAAGTTACTACAGACCACTCAATGATTTTATTACAAGTAACTACAGACCACTCACCTATTTCATTACAAGTTACTACAGACCACTCACCTATTTCATCACAAGTTACTACAGACCACTCAATGATTTCATTACAAGTTACTACAGACCACTCAACTATTTCATTACAAATTACTACAGACCACTCACCTATTTCATTACAAGTTACTACAGCCCACTCAACTATTTCATTACAAGTTACTACAGACCACTCACCTATTTCATTACAAGTTACTACAGACCACTCAACTATTTCATCACAAGTTACTACAGACCACTCAACTATTTCATTACAAGTTACTACAGACCACTCACCTATACTATTGCTGTTCGCTGTAATCGTGGAACTGAACAGCGTGTCGGTCTTTATCAACGCCTGGGAGACCTGGACGAATGTCTGGTCTCCCGAGCACGATACCCAGACGGCTTTGCTGGCGTAGCGGGGGCCTATTCGAGGCACCCGAGTGGGCGTCGCGTACCAGATGGGGCTGCGGTCTGAAAACGCGCAGGCTCCTCCATTCGCGGACGGCCTAGGGAGCCTTTCTGTTGTAGACAAAGATTATAACAGGTTATACTCATGTTTCATAGGTTTTTCACTAACAGAAAAACTGATTGTATCTGCATGTATTCAATACATTTTATACGTTAATATAATATTGAAATTATCATCAATTTGTATGTTTTATATTGAAATATATTATCATAAAGATATGTGTTGCGTTACGCTACATCATTCTGCATACAGATTGAAATAATAATCTCTTTTAAAAAAGAACTGCCGGGCTAGCATGCGCCCTTAAAATAGATTTTTGTCTTCGCATCATTTCTTTCGGTGCGCACTACACAAGGAAAATTAAAGGCGTTGTTTATAGTGAACGACGCGCGCTTGTAATACAAAAGTTTCGTCTTCGGGCACATTCTAGCCCATCTGGTATTTGATATAGTAGGTAAAATAGCACGTACCTGATAACTGCCGAAGGTGTAAAGTTCCCCATCCTTAGTGAGCACCGCGGTGTGATTACTGCCGGCCGCAACGGCCACGGCTCGGGGCACTCTCACGCGGACGATCCTATGATGCACGGAGATGTCACCAGCGCCGAGCTGTCCGAACTGATTCGATCCGAAGGTGAGACATCATGGTCGGTCAGTAACACGGTGTGGTGGAGGCCGCAAGCCACCGCGTTCACTCTATGCCCGCCCGGTACGGCGACGCGGGAGGGAGGTAAGCAGCTCACTTTCAAATTCAATTCCTTCTCCGTTTCTAAGCCTGACGTGTGGCCTTCGTACTGAGTGAATCTCGTGCTCTCTTTTTCTGTAAAGTAAATCAATGTATTAACTTTTTTTACATAAGGTAAATCCTTTGCTGTGATTGTTGCCTGTGTCCATTGGTTATCTATCACTATACCAAATTTTATTAAAATCCGTCTAGCCGTTTAGGCGTGAAAGAGCAACAAAGATCCCGCAAAGGCGGTGGAAGGCTGTCTCGCTTGCAAGATCTTTTCACCGGAGACCAGCACCGAATATCTCACTGCGTCTTGTCTGTTTGCGGAAGGTTTGCATGCATGTCAGGGAGACTAGAATCAAGAGCTATATAAACAAGAGGCTGGTTTATACCACTGCTGGGCAAGTAAATAAAAATATGTTATTACTAACCACAACGAGGTTCAGAGCGGGCGCTGCTGGCGTCGGCGTCGTCGTCAAACTCGTTGAGCCGCTCTTTGCCGGCCGCCGCAAACGTGTCGGCGCAGCGCCGGCAGATGCCGCACACTTGACATCCTGCCTCGCCTTCGCCACACCCGCATTTACTACACACGACACAAATATCACTTTTGAAATTAAATGCAAATATGGTACAATACATATTGAAGTATTAAAATACTAGCTTTTTGCACCTCAGTTTCGCCCACGGCTTAAATGTGTTTTCCTGTCGGAATCAGATATGTTCCCGTTGTAAAAATTACCTACGTCACTCAGGGCGAACACACAGTTCTAATGGTGAAAAAAGTTTTTAAGTTTATTCGTTACAAACATACATACAAAAATACAAATCTTTTAAAATATTAGTATAGAAGTATAGATAAAGATATCAGAATCACATTTGTCATAGTTTAATAAAGACAATGGCGCATTATGAGCGTGACTGTCTCACTGCCGGGCAAAGGCCTCTAGCGGTTTTGTAAAATTGCCAGATCTATCTTTTATATAAGCTAGGAAGAAAGAAGTAGAAGAAAATAGCGACTCACTCGCGAGGCAGCCTGTTGGGGTTGTTAGCGCACTGGCAGGAAGTGAATCCGGTACACTCGCGGCAGAGCACGCACACGCGGCAGTACCCCATTTCAAACTTGTGGTCGCTAGAGCATATCCGGACGTCCTCTTTAGTGCTACTGCTTTGTCGGCGGCCCGCGTACGCTTCTGCAGAGGGTACAACATTTAAAAATAACATACATTCAATCACGCCTATATCCCTAATGGGGCAGGCAGAGCATCAACGACCTAAACTCGTACCGCCACCAGTTTGAGTGTTATTTCCGAAAATCTTTATATTGCTGGTAGTGATAAGTTGTCAGTCCATCGCCTATAATACAAAACACTAAAACCCTCGAATCCTTTTGCTGGATTTTACAGCATGCCTGGAAGAAGCAGCTGGCACATTCTTTGTTTCTTTAGAAACCAGTATCATATTTCGACTGACGATCCAAACAGCAGAAGAAAAAATTGAAATTATAAAATTCTTTACTTTAAGCATTTCAAACAATGAAATACCTAACATCGTGCCCTGCGTGCCGCTACACCTGCACGCAGAAAGACCTCATGACAGAGACTGATAACGCTGTCAACGTAGCCAAATTCTGGACTGCAACAGTGTAATATCTGCCATCGACACGCTAAGAAGAAAAAATTAAGATTGCTTACTTTCTTTGGTGTATCCGAACTCTCGACCGCACTGTCCTTTATTGTTGATTCCAAATGTGAAGACTTGACCAAAATTGGTGAGTGCTACCGCATGGGCTTTTCCCAGGGCAATCTGCAACGATATATAACATTAAATTTCATACTTAAATCAACAATGCTGTCGATTCTGGCAGCACCATTCCTTAACAAATTTTAAGATAAGATGTAAAACAAGAGAATATATTCTATGCTCACTTTTAAAAAAAAAATATTTTAAGCGTCTTAGGTCAGTTTAGAAATCATTGACATTTCTGGCATTTTCATATTTTATTATATAGTTTTGCGCGGGAACCGTAACGAATCACACGTATGGACTAAATTTCTGGCTTTCTAATTTAGTTTTTCGCGGTTATTATTGTGTTAGTGTAGTGGGATTAGCATAATAATGTGCCGGTAGTGAAAGACAATGTGGTGAAAGTAAGAAATAAAGTACAGAAATCCTATATGGTTCGACTCGACACTCCCGCGTAAATCATCAGAGAGCATTAGATGGCGGCCACTCGCGATCTAATGAGTTCTAGTTTAGGTTAGGTTAGGTTGGGGTTTTGCGCGGGGGGCATGAAAAATCTGACGGACTTTGTTCCTCGCTCTTCTAAATTAGTTCCTTGCAGTGTTTGTTGTATTTAATGTGGTGGATTTAACATAATGATCTGCTGACGAGGAACAATATGGCGGGAGTAAGAAGCAAAGGAAGGCGCTACCGTACGATTCGGATTGTTATCTCCGCGCAAAAGTCTGTTGAGCATTAGAATGTGAATCACCGGCGCATTCCAATGACTTTTAGGTTAGCGTAGGTCAGATTAGGTATAAGAAGACAAAGGAAAATACACTCTGAAGACTAGGCTGCATGGGCTCACGCTCTTCGCCTTCCCAAATGGGAAAATTGTAAAAAAAAAAAAAAATTATTATACAGGGTGTCCAGGAATTAATGGATAACCCTTTAACTGCGGCTAGCTTGACCGATGCCCTACTTGTAAAAAATTATGACCTCAGTAAAAGTGTCACAGTTTTCAAAATATCGTACAAAAACCAATTTTTTAATAATTTTCTCCCTACGCTCAGTTATTTTCATGCCATTTCATCAAATATCAACATTTTTGGGTTTTTTATTTTTTTTAATATACCTTAATAGTTGATACTTAAAATGAATACATTATTTTAGTACCTATTTATAAGAAAATAATTTAAAAAATAAGTTTTATTGAAAAAATTAGGCAAAATATTTTTAAAATTTTGTCTTTGACCTCCTACGGTGAAAAAAAAAGTGACACTTTTACTGAGGTCATAATTTTTTTACAAGTAGGGCATCGGTCAAGCTAGCCGCAGTTAAAGGGTTATCCATTAATTCCTGGACACCCTGTATAATATGACATATTATATATGTCAAAGTTGAGAGAGTGACAGCGCTATCTTAAAATTAGTGAAGGAATGGTGCCGCCAGAATCAACAGCAATGTTTCTAGTTTTTCAAAATAAAGTATGGTTTAAAGTAGTTTAATTCTCTATACCTGTATAATCCGCTCATGACGCAGACCGGTGACCAGCCCCGAATGGTCGCAGTGTATCGTATCTTTGCCGAACATGAGAACTAGCCCTTGCCTCGTGACCAGGGCTGTAGACCCGTAGTTGCACGCTGCGTATGTTATAAAGTGTCCTTCGGCCTGGGGTCAGATAAAATGGTTTGAGAGACGTACAGTATTGACTTTGTCAGTTCAGTAGATGCGCTATATGAAAACAAAATGTGCAAATACTTTCGATTTAGTTTTTAACTTGCAAATTCTTTCTTACGGTAAAACACATTTGTTTTTTTTTGTTAATAAACGTTTGCCCAGCAGTGGTACAGTTTAGGCTGATATAATAATAATAATACGTAACTCATAATACTAACATTTAAATACAGAAATTCTTTATTGCGTTTGATTAAATATAAATACATAAAATAACACTGCAAGCAGTCTTTTACATACAGCCCTGCATGTTCAAAAGAAAAACATTTATGTTTGCGACAAAAACAAAGAAATAAATACGAAATAAAGAATTTCTGTATTTAAATGTTAGTATTATGAGTTACGTATTATTATTATTATATCAGCCTAAACTGTACCACTGCTGGGCAAACGTTTATTAACAAAAAAAAACAAATGTGTTTTACCGTAAGAAAGAATTTGCAAGTTAAAAACTAAATCGAAAGTATTTGCACATTTTGTTTTCATATAGCGCATCTACTGAACTGACAAAGTCAATACTGTACGTCTCTCAAACCATTTTATCTGACCCCAGGCCGAAGGACACTTTATAACATACGCAGCGTGCAACTACGGGTCTACAGCCCTGGTCACGAGGCAAGGGCTAGTTCTCATGTTCGGCAAAGATACGATACACTGCGACCATTCGGGGCTGGTCACCGGTCTGCGTCATGAGCGGATTATACAGGTATAGAGAATTAAACTACTTTAAACCATACTTTATTTTGAAAAACTAGAAACATTGCTGTTGATTCTGGCGGCACCATTCCTTCACTAATTTTAAGATAGCGCTGTCACTCTCTCAACTTTGACATATATAATATGTCATATTATACAGGGTGTCCAGGAATTAATGGATAACCCTTTAACTGCGGCTAGCTTGACCGATGCCCTACTTGTAAAAAAATTATGACCTCAGTAAAAGTGTCACTTTTTTTTTCACCGTAGGAGGTCAAAGACAAAATTTTAAAAATATTTTGCCTAATTTTTTCAATAAAACTTATTTTTTAAATTATTTTCTTATAAATAGGTACTAAAATAATGTATTCATTTTAAGTATCAACTATTAAGGTATATTAAAAAAAATAAAAAACCCAAAAATGTTGATATTTGATGAAATGGCATGAAAATAACTGAGCGTAGGGAGAAAATTATTAAAAAATTGGTTTTTGTACGATATTTTGAAAACTGTGACACTTTTACTGAGGTCATAATTTTTTTACAAGTAGGGCATCGGTCAAGCTAGCCGCAGTTAAAGGGTTATCCATTAATTCCTGGACACCCTGTATAATAATTTTTTTTTTTTTTTTACAATTTTCCCATTTGGGAAGGCGAAGAGCGTGAGCCCATGCAGCCTAGTCTTCAGAGTGTATTTTCCTTTGTCTTCTTATACCTAATCTGACCTACGCTAACCTAAAAGTCATTGGAATGCGCCGGTGATTCACATTCTAATGCTCAACAGACTTTTGCGCGGAGATAACAATCCGAATCGTACGGTAGCGCCTTCCTTTGCTTCTTACTCCCGCCATATTGTTCCTCGTCAGCAGATCATTATGTTAAATCCACCACATTAAATACAACAAACACTGCAAGGAACTAATTTAGAAGAGCGAGGAACAAAGTCCGTCAGATTTTCATGCCCCCCGCGCAAAACCCCAACCTAACCTAACCTAAACTAGAACTCATTAGATCGCGAGTGGCCGCCATCTAATGCTCTCTGATGATTTACGCGGGAGTGTCGAGTCGAACCATATAGGATTTCTGTACTTTATTTCTTACTTTCACCACATTGTCTTTCACTACCGGCACATTATTATGCTAATCCCACTACACTAACACAATAATAACCGCGAAAAACTAAATTAGAAAGCCAGAAATTTAGTCCATACGTGTGATTCGTTACGGTTCCCGCGCAAAACTATATAATAAAATATGAAAATGCCAGAAATGTCAATGATTTCTAAACTGACCCTAAGACGCTTAAATATTTTTTTTTTAAAAGTGAGCATAGAATATATTCTCTTGTTTTACATCTTATCTTAAAATTTGTTAAGGAATGGTGCTGCCAGAATCGACAGCATTGTTGATTTAAGTATGAAATTTAATGTTATATATCGTTGCAGATTGCCCTGGGAAAAGCCCATGCGGTAGCACTCACCAATTTGGTCAAGTCTTCACATTTGGAATCAACAATAATACTAACATTTAAATACAGAAATTCTTTATTTCGTATTTATTTCTTTGTTTTTGTCGCAAACATAAATGTTTTTCTTTTGAACATGCAGGGCTGTATGTAAAAGACTGCTTGCAGTGTTATTTTATGTATTTATATTTAATCAAACGCAATAAAGAATTTCTGTATTTAAATGTTAGTATTATGAGTTACGTATTATTATTATTATATCAGCCTAAACTGTACCACTGCTGGGCAAACGTTTATTAACAAAAAAAAACAAATGTGTTTTACCGTAAGAAAGAATTTGCAAGTTAAAAACTAAATCGAAAGTATTTGCACATTTTGTTTTCATATAGCGCATCTACTGAACTGACAAAGTCAATACTGTACGTCTCTCAAACCATTTTATCTGACCCCAGGCCGAAGGACACTTTATAACATACGCAGCGTGCAACTACGGGTCTACAGCCCTGGTCACGAGGCAAGGGCTAGTTCTCATGTTCGGCAAAGATACGATACACTGCGACCATTCGGGGCTGGTCACCGGTCTGCGTCATGAGCGGATTATACAGGTATAGAGAATTAAACTACTTTAAACCATACTTTATTTTGAAAAACTAGAAACATTGCTGTTGATTCTGGCGGCACCATTCCTTCACTAATTTAAGATAGCGCTGTCACTCTCTCAACTTTGACATATATAATATGTCATATTATACAGGGTGTCCAGGAATTAATGGATAACCCTTTAACTGCGGCTAGCTTGACCGATGCCCTACTTGTAAAAAAATTATGACCTCAGTAAAAGTGTCACTTTTTTTTTCACCGTAGGAGGTCAAAGACAAAATTTAAAAATATTTTGCCTAATTTTTTCAATAAAACTTATTTTTTAAATTATTTTCTTATAAATAGGTACTAAAATAATGTATTCATTTTAAGTATCAACTATTAAGGTATATTAAAAAAAATAAAAAACCCAAAAATGTTGATATTTGATGAAATGGCATGAAAATAACTGAGCGTAGGGAGAAAATTATTAAAAAATTGGTTTTTGTACGATATTTTGAAAACTGTGACACTTTTACTGAGGTCATAATTTTTTTACAAGTAGGGCATCGGTCAAGCTAGCCGCAGTTAAAGGGTTATCCATTAATTCCTGGACACCCTGTATAATAATTTTTTTTTTTTTTTACAATTTTCCCATTTGGGAAGGCGAAGAGCGTGAGCCCATGCAGCCTAGTCTTCAGAGTGTATTTTCCTTTGTCTTCTTATACCTAATCTGACCTACGCTAACCTAAAAGTCATTGGAATGCGCCGGTGATTCACATTCTAATGCTCAACAGACTTTTGCGCGGAGATAACAATCCGAATCGTACGGTAGCGCCTTCCTTTGCTTCTTACTCCCGCCATATTGTTCCTCGTCAGCAGATCATTATGTTAAATCCACCACATTAAATACAACAAACACTGCAAGGAACTAATTTAGAAGAGCGAGGAACAAAGTCCGTCAGATTTTTCATGCCCCCCGCGCAAAACCCAACCTAACCTAACCTAAACTAGAACTCATTAGAT
>JARACY010003796.1:0-30664 GCA_029255725.1 Scrobipalpa atriplicella | reverse complement strand
GGTGCGGTGGGCGGCGGCCAGGCGGTCACTCGCACTAGCGGGGCCGGCGCCCGTGCTGCGCCTGTGGGACGCCAGCCAGGAGCTGCTGCAGCTGGACATCACCACCGGTGGGTTTATCGGGTCGATCGTCAACTCTGCACCCTGCATCGCTTTCTACAGAAGAAAACGATGTGTCAGGGACAGTTTCCCGTAAAATTGCCTTTGACTTTGCAAATCCTATCAGTTTTTTGGAAGTAGCCTCTTTCACCCTTTCTTTCTACTAACGTTATTTATATTATTGACAGAGACCGAAGCAGCAACGACATCACTATGGCGGGGTGGCGAGAACGTGGTACTCCCGGGCGGAGCCGCCACCGCCGAGGAGTCCCACCTCATCGCGGCCGGCTTCCAGGACGGCGGAGTGAGGGTGTGGGACGAGAGAGCGGCCGCCAGCGGACCCACGCTCACACTACATGACCACACGGCGCCCGTGCTCTGCGCGAATAGACGCCATGACTTGTACACCATGGTCACCGGCTGGTTAGTATACCTACTTAATCAACATATAAGTGCTTCAAAATAGTAGCTCTTAAACTAAATTCACCTATAATCTTTTATATCCCAAATTCAGTTTAACATTTGTAATGTGTATTTTCGTGTAGCGTGGATGGCGTGGTGCGTCTGTACGACACGCGCAAGATGTCGGCGGCGGCGAGCACCGTGCGCGCTCCCGGCCCGCTCGCCGCGCTCAGCGTGCACCCGCTCGCCAGCGTGTTGGCTTGGTAAGTATTGCACTCTGCCATCCAGCAGCGTGCTTACCCAAATTCAAGTCATACTTCATCGGCATTTAATATATCTAATCTACATTCAACTCATACTCCATTTACATTCAAACATACTCAATCTACATTCAACACATGATCAATCTACATTGAATGTATCTAATCTACATTCAACACATACTCTCATCTTTCAATCAACACTAACTAAATTTATATTCACACTTATTATATCTACATTCAATTCAACAGTATATTCAACACATACTCCATCTACATTCAACAAATACTCCATCTACATTCAACAAATACTCCATCTATATTCAACACATACTCCATCTACATTCAACTCGTACTCCATCTACATTCAACACATACCTAGGTTACTCAGTTTTCACACTTTTTTTATTGCAGTGGGTCGGTGAACCAGTGCATCAGTATGTACGACCTGCGCGGGAATGCGCTCAACACGATCAAGTTCCACGAGGGGTTCATGGGCGCGCGCATCGGGCCCGTCTCCTGCCTCGCATTCCATCCGCTCAGGTATATAAATATTAATTCATTTCAGCAGCAGCATTCACTGACAGACAGACATAATGAATTGATGTATAATGACCCCGATTCGGCGGAAACACGATCTAAGTAAAGAAAGGTGCGGCGCTATTCAGGAATTTATTTTTATCTACCAGTTACAATTCGTTCATATATTTTATTGAATTTTGATCGATACCCTCCTACACCACGACTTATTATCCATAGATTCTTGATTTGACAGGATTAAAATTATTTCGTCCATTGTGCAATCTTTTTCTGTTCTCTCATTGCAGAAAATGAAATTTAGTTAAATCGTGTTTTCGTCGAATCGGCACCCCCGAAGTTCTTAGTTCAAGAAGTTCGTTACTTGAAGAAGTTTTCCCGCGACGTATGTGTAACGGTTGTTGTATTGTTGTGTCGTACTCAGGGTGGCGCTGGGCGTCGGCTCGAAGGACTCGACGGTGTCGGTGCACGTGGCGGAGGCGCGCCGGTGACCCTCGCTCTACACGCGCGCGCTCAAACACTGACCGCACCATAGTCACCATCACCACCCGCCACCTCACTACAGCCACCAGCCAGCTGCCCACGGAGCGGACACAACCAACGTAAGACGAGTACATTAACAAATAAATAAAAAAATCATACGAGGCTGTATGGCTCTGTTCCTTTGCCTATCCTATAATGGATGAATGAAAAAAAAAAACAAATAAATAAATACTTAGTACAAGTTAGTGAAAGCTCGATGGTAGCGTACAAATCCCAACACAATGTGTTTCTCGGTTTTTTTATTATATGGACGTTTAAGCCTCTCAGGCGCCTGCGGTGGCGGTGGCGGGCAGTTGCTTTCATACAAATAGCTTACTGCGCGTGTTTTAGATCTTTCATACATTTTGAAGGAACACAGCTGTCCGCCACCGCCACCACAGGCCGAGCCTGTGTGCGAGACATTTATTCAACGCTTTTTTTTATTTGGAAATTAAATTAAATCAACGTTTTCTTAGATGTCCTGTGTGCAGCGTGCGGCGGCGGCGCGCGGCGGCCTCGTCGCCACATTCTAGCTTTATACATATTGTACAGTTAGTTATTTATTACTATGGTGAATCTATCTACCAAGAGACAAATTCTAACTTCTCGGTTTAGAAGATTGTGTATCGTTAGAAATGAGTCTAGCTTTCGAAAGACTTTGGCGAGAGAAGATGAAACTCGTTTTGTGATAGCGACTATCGTTTAGCTGTCGCTATCTCTACATAAAACCGTTGTTTAGTGATTGAGGGAGTTTCATAGTACAGGTAATGGTGCCGATTCTGTTGGAGACACAACTTATTATTTACAACTTTCAAAAATTTTAATATAATAGACAGAAATACAATCAGGTGATTATAATCTTGTCAAAGTGACGTATATCGCTTAAAATAAGACGACACCATCTAGTAAGCCACCTTATTTTAGGCGTGTAACATCATTTTGACAGGATTATAATCAGCTGTTGTATTTCTGTCTCTATTTTATTTTAATTATAGAAAGTGACAGAACTAAACTAAAATAAGTTAGGTTGTGTTACCAACCGAATCGGCATCAATTTTTGAATTCGATTATAGAAAAAAAAAATGCGTTAAGGGACTCTATTCTAACAGTTTTATCTTCTCTCGCTAGACAAATAGTAAATGGTGCTACTTAATTACAATATGGTATAAAATATACCGATTCAAAACAGGTAGTGTCATATAATTATGATAGTTTACTGTACAGTAATTTAGTTATTTATACGTGAAAGTTCAACACTACTACCTAACAATTTAAGATCATGTAATTTTAACTATAGTCTGTGCGAAAAGAGAACAGGCATAGAATTTGAGGGCGCGCATTTGTATTTAATTAACCGTCGCTTGGTCGTGTGAGGTTTATGCCCAGGTCTTTAACCTTAACCTTCTACATTAAATTTTGGAGGTTTCAGGTCAAAGACCTAGGCATAAACCCCACGCAACCAGCCGTGGGTTAATTAATACAAATGTGCGCCCTCAAATTCCGTGCCTGTTCTCTTTTTGCACAGACTCTAACCCTCTTAAAAATGTAACATGTGATGTGGTGCATGAAACATTGTACTTGTTTTTGATTATGCCCAGTTTCTAATTAATTGTTTAAAAAAGAATAGGAATCATTCCAATTTATGAAAGAATCATTAAAAAACTGCTATTTTGTATTTGTTCAAATAAATTTATTAATCGAATCGGCATACTAGGCTTATAGATTTTTATCCATAAATAGAATGTACAATACACGTTACAGATGAAAAGTTTTCCACAAAAAAAAAAATGCAATAAACCTTTTTTGCAACTTACTAACATTTTATGTAACTTACCTACATAATTACCTTTTTCTTTGTTTATTGTTTGTTTTACATCTTAGTTGTTAGTTCAAAGCAACACAATGCAAGTAGTATATCAAAACTTATTTTAGTAATATTATTCCTTTTGTAATAGTCACAAAACATAATGCTTTAAGTATCTATTAGTTACTGTTTGTCAGAAAAGCAGTAACTAATAGTTACTTAAAGCATTAAGCAAACAAATCCTTAACTGCTGTTTCACCCAATAGCTTAAAGTTATGAATGTATGAGTGTGTGATATGTGATATCTTAAAAATATTCATATAGTCGTAGCCAAACAGGCGCAGGAATTTCTTTTTCAAACTTTTTCTTTTTTCACTTGAGAGAGGAATAAAGGGCAGGTCAGAGGTCTAAATGGTTAATGATTTCCTCTCAGTTGTAACTTTGTACATTGATTAAGGTCGTTATTCTAAGACCCCCCTATGCCGTTGGTGGGTTGAGCCGTGGTAGACGACCAATCAGGTGAGAAAATAATTCTGAGCTTATTCTGGACAATTTTAAGATGTAACTAGTGTTTCAATTTGTAAAAAGAAATACAACAATTCCTCTGAACAATGCTATCGATCCGGTGAGAACACGACTATTGTTGACATGTTATCATGATAGAAAGTGACAGGTGACAATTTTAGTCTAGATTTAGTATTTCTCTTGTATTCTTTTTGTTTCTTCTTATCGAATTTCCCTGGTAAAGCAGCAGTACAGGATTGTGAAAAACCGACTGAATTGCAGTCTGGACAACATTTACCCGCGTGTTCCCTGGCCTATTGCCGCTACCGAGTGTTCAATAGGTGCTACAATACAACCCACAAATAAATTGGCGACTTACCCATATTTACAGATCCGTCATGGTTTTTGCCATTTTGTCAATATTTATTATCAGACACTAAAATATTTTCTTATCAAGTCAGTCAAGCAAAAAATTATATCCATTATTTTATATTTTTTTAACTACAAAATTGTGTTTAAGTTAAATTATTTGTGATTTACGAAGTTCCTAAGACTTAATAAAATTAATAGCTGCCATTTTTTTAAGATTTTGTTTATGTATATTTTCTGAAAATAATTGTGTTCGTTTTAAATAAAATAGAATTTAGTTTAAATGGAATAATAATGGCGGCGGCTATACATAGTAGTATTTGATTCATTATGCTATCTTGTGAATAAAATAAGTATTGAATTGACTTAGTGAGCATTTAATTAGACAGAATAGGGAGTGAACAAAAGGAATTTTAATGTGACATGATCTAAAGACATGATGAATATGAAATTTTGTTGCCATAAGTTTAAAAAAAAGAAAGAAAATCATTAGATATGCTTGATTTTATCATTCAATCAAAATAAATCTCTGTAGCCAGGTATTTTGATTCTGATATGTAAGCTTTGCAAACTGTTTTTTAAGATATGTCAACAAATTGATACAGAATTCGTACAAATTGAAAACTTTGCAATGAACAAAAGCTGGCTAATTCAATATGTCTGGGGCATATTGTCCAATGTTTATTTGATTGCTTTACATAATGTAATTTAAATGTACATTTTACATAATAAAGGATTGTTGTTGTTATAATAAAAATGTTGATTCAAAAATAAATCTTTTATTTATAAAAAGTTCTTGGTAACCATTCTACTTACAATTATATCTAGGTAATTAACATTTCCCTTTATATCATTTAGTTTGTAAGTCTTTTTCACATCATTTAAATCCGTGAGGGAAGATAGTTCGCTCAGTGGGCATTGTTCACCCTGAATTTGTTGTAGAATTTCACTGCTTCTGTCCTCTTCTGCAGTTACTAAAAAGCAGATCAATAACTCCCGCGCCTTTTCAACTCCAAATTTACTAAAGCTCTGTGATATGTTCTTGCTAAGTGATAAGTTGAACAATATTTCACCATAGACTGTCCGAGTGACCATGTTAGCTTGGTGTCTCGCTACTACGGCGCGGTTGGCTGCTATTACCACCTGCAGCGGGTCCACGATAAGGCACGGTTTGATCACAGCGCAATTCCAAGCGCCGTTTTTCACATTATTCCTTATTTCTTCAACGTTTTCTACATTTTTTAACAGATAAATCTTTATTTTTGTTTTTGTCTCAGGATCCAGATCACGTGTGTATGGGTCACAAGTCATGGTTTCTAATTATAATGGTTGTCTTTCTGTTTATTTACAAATTCAAAGATATATCAGAATCCCTGTAGTTAAGGACTTCATGAATAAATAACACCGAATTACTGTTATCACCAAAGTGTGATTGATAACAAATGACAGTTTTTTTTTTTCATTAGAGGTTATATTTGAAGACTTGGATACTAGATAGAGCTGAGAACGCGTACATAAAAATCGGTACTTTTGAGTTTAGGAATCCTGCTCAAATAAATGAAATCAAGTTTAAATAAGTTCATGTTCAATTAATTAATCTTCTTCTTAGCGAGTGGATATCAAAATAGCAAGAAAAGTAGAAGCACAAACCACAAACGTACACATAACAAAACACGTACAACACGTGCGGATTAACTTGGCACCTCGAAGACAGAGAGCGTTCTATACTGATTGACATTTTTTATATAGACCGTTCTCTGTCTACGAGGTGCCAAGTTAATTCGCACGGGCTGTAATGTAGGTATTATTATCTTTGGGAAAACAAAACAGTGCGTGTGCGCCGCAATGGCCGCACGCTCGCGAGGCCCCACCCTCCTTTGTGGGTGGGCGGTAACTAGTAATGTCAAACTCAAAACGAACGTTATCATTTTAGTGATAAGATTGCTTTGATTGTAAAGAACAAACAAATATCTTTGTATTAAAATAGTTATAAAATAGAACCATGTTGGGGCCAAGACTGAATACTTTAAAATTAGCATTTGTAGCGCGCAATCTACGCCAGTTCTCCACTCAAGTACAATTAGAAAATGCGCCGGTTGTGTTCCAGAAACTTACAGGAGTCGACCGCGGCATCGCGATCTATGGGTTGAACAAGCAAATAGACAGGAACGCTCTCAGTTTTGATATGCTGAAAGCTATGAAAGAGGTACATCAAATTCTGAGGGAGGATACCAAAATCTCCGTGGTCATTCTACACAGTTTAGTGCCTGGTATGTTCTGCGCGGGTAAGTATTTCAAATTAGGTACCTACCTATACAAAGTTTGTTAAAGAAAGGAATGCTAATGATATTAATTTGCCAATTACAGGTGCAAATCTGAAAGAAAGGTTTAAAATGTCAGATGACGAAGTAGCGGACTTTGTTCGCGGCCTGCGAGCGACATTTGCAGAAGTAGAGGACCTACCAATGCCGACAATCGCAGCACTCGACGGCGCAGCCTTAGGCGGCGGTCTAGAGCTTGCCTTAGCATGCGATCTGAGGATAGCCAGTAACACCACCAAACTGGGTCTCGTTGAAACTGGCCGTGGGATTATACCAGGAGCCGGAGGCACTCAGAGACTTCCCAGAGAAATTCACCCAAATATTGCTAAAGAACTTATTTTTACAGCAAGAATAATAAATGGACAAGAAGCTAAAGAATTGGGTGGGTTTATGAGAATTAAAATAAATAATTATTACAATTTACAGTTACTTAACAAAAGTTGTTTTTTTACAGGTATTGTTAACCATGTAGTACCACAAAATGAAACAAAGAACGCTGCATTTGAAAGGGCACTTAACTTAGCAAGGGAGATTTTACCAAACGCACCAATAGCATTACGTTGTGCAAAGAGAGCCATCAATGAAGGAGTGCAACTGACATTAAGGGAAGGTTACGAGGTAGAACAGAAATACTACGAAGAAAACATTCCAACAAAGGACAGACAAGAGGGCATGATTTCGTTCATTGAGAAAAGGAAACCAGTCTATGAAGGCAACTAATCAAAAATATAAATATTTATGCTAAGCTTTATATTCTGCATTTACAAATTTATATACATTTGTTACATAAAATCTGTAATATTTTTTACATTTACAAAGTTAGAGTTTTATTATTTTTATAAAATTATACAAATACTGAATGTTGTGATGTTTTAATAAAATGTTAACTTTCAATTTACTTTGTCATTTGTTTTCTGAACATGTTACCTTCAAACCTAAGTAAAGAGTTAATTTACAACTTGCATTATTCATTATAAATACTACTACCACTGTAGTTAGTACAATATTTACATTATCTTATCAAGTAACGTTATCTACTATTTGAATTTGTTTTTATGCTGTTTGTTAGCATAACTTTTATGTAACAGACTTCTTTTTCATAACATGAATGTTGTTTCATACATCAGTAGTTTGTTGAATAAATAGATATTACTTTCAATTTAGATAAAGTTTGATTCAACAATAATGTAATTTAATTGTAATGTAGTCAAGGGCAACTAGAACATTAAATAAAAAAAACATCATTAATTAACAAGTTTTAGCTTTATTGCATCATGTAATAAAAATATATAAATTCCATTTAAAATTATGCTAAATTGAGGCACTTAATAAGCTGTTCTTTGGTATCCTCAGGAGATGTCACTCTGTGGCCTTTAGTCCGTTCATCCGTGTATATTTCATAATCATTGCCTCCAGGAGTAGTTTTGTCTCCGAAGAAATGTATTTCTTCATAGTTGTGTGGAGCAACATGTTTCAAGCAGAATGTTTTGTCCCAACCGGTGGGGAACACATCCACACTGATTTGTCCTCCGAGTGCAAAAGTCAAGCCACTATCAGAGAATTCTTTTTGAAGCGCTCGGACAAAGTTTTCTCTAATATGAACTGAATCATATTGCACAAAATTATCTCTCTCTGCTTGAGTGCAGGAGCGTCCAACTGGGCAAATGTTAATCATACCAGAACGGAATTCAACAAAGTTACCTCTTTTAGCTGGAAGCTCTATTTTTGACATGTATCCGAGGGCATAATTGATCACTCTTTGTAGTGTCTTCTCTCCCAGGTGACTGAGGATACTTTCTTGGCTCTTCAGCTCACCATCTTTGTAGTAAACAAGTCCATTTTCACAGAAAACGAAGTCAAACTTGGCGGCGACATCCTCACCTGACATTTGCTCTGCAACTTTGCCATAGTCAGACCCACTGACCAGGCCTATTGACACAAGAGGCTTAACTTTGTTTAGCAAGAAGCTCTTCAGTTCGTCTGCGATGACTTGCCGAGGTTTAGTGAGTGTTCCGTCGACATCAAACAGGTATAATACTTTGCTACGACCTGCCATTGTGATATGCAGCTGCTGGAGTGAGGTTCTTGCTGAAACGATGGATACTTTTCGAATTTTGGAGGCAAAGGTGAGACCGGTCGATAACTTAGGTCATCCGGTGCCGGCGGCGACTGCAAAGTGCCAACACTTCACTTCAATGTGACGTCATTCATTTCAACTTGTTATCGTATCGGACATGGCGAGATCCGCTCGGACCATTATTTACGTGCTATTATTATGTCTATTAGTCACGGAGAACGTGTCTTCCGATAAGACACGCAATGTTCTTATCCTTTTGGGTATGTACAATCCATTAACCATAGGTTTCACGTCAAACACCCTTCAATCGAATGAACCGATTTGCATGTTCAGAGTTGCAGAGTTCTATTTTTGTGCGGACTTTAGGTAAAATTACTTATTATATTATCGTTTTGGCTAGGTACCAACTATTTTAGTACATATTTATTTCAGAAAACTGTTGTTTTAGTCAAAATACTATAGAAAACATAGAAAACCGAAAACGAAAAACTATTTTTTTGTTCCGTTTTGGTTGCGTTCAGAAACTATTATTAATAAAAATTGTTAGCCTGCCTGACAGCAGGATGCAAAATCGTCAAACCCAAGAGTGTGACAGGGAGAGCTATATAAAAACGATAAAAACAGTCTCGAAAACAGTGATAAAACAAAACACGCCTACTAGAAATATCGTTCAAAAGTTTGTAATGTAAAGTATAGATAGACCAAGAGCTTATACGGATAACGGTCACCCATTTCATAATTTGTATTTTCTCATGTTTTTTAAATTATTTATTATGGTTCTTGACATTTTGCTTTTCCGGCAGCTGATGATGGAGGGTTTGAGCTGGGTGCGTATATGAACAAGATTTGCCAAACTCCGAATATCGATGCATTAGCGCGACGCTCTAACGTTTTCGACAGCGCTTTTACATCTGTTAGCAGCTGCTCGCCTAGGTGAGTAGAAAAGTTCTCTGCACTGAGAGTAACAGATTCCATTCTCATTTATGTCAACCATTTCGATGATTATTATGACAGAATTTATTATAGCCTCATTTATTTTCATCTACAGCCGTGCCGCTCTATTGACTGGCACTCCGAGCCACCTGAATGGAATGTACGGTCTTCACCATGGCGTGCACCACTTCTCGTCCTTCGACCACATCGCCAACCAGTCGCTGCCGAACCTGCTGCGCAAACGTGGAGTATATACTGGTATCTGTCCCACTCCCATCCCACCTAAATTGCTTTCGATTCGTGGAGAGAATGACTTACTATATCTTAACTAGAATAAAATTGTTCCCGTCTCTTTCTGTTCTCTCTAGATAGACAATGACACATTAGTTAAGATTTAGTGTTTTTGTGCGCATACGAATCGATAACATTGAAACGCTATTTGGATTCACTCTGCAAGGTCTAGCTTACATCATGATCTCAGCGGGCTTATTGTTTTAAAATTGTGTTGGTTGTTTATTACAGGTATAATTGGCAAGAAGCACGTTGGTCCAAGCAGCGTGTACAAGTTCGACTACGAACAGACAGAAGAGAACAACCACATCGACCAAGTCGGACGCAACATCACACATATCAAGCTTCTCGTACGGGAGTTCTTGCACACTGCGAATAAACTTAACAAGTTAGTATAGCGCCCTCTATGGTCCAGTTGAATAAACTTAACAAGTGAGTAGAGCGCCCTCTATGGTCCAGTGAAATAAACTTAACAAGTGAGTAGAGCGCCCTCTATGGTCCAGTGAAATAAACTTAACAAGTGAGTAGAGCGCCCTCTATGGTCCAGTGGAATAAACTTAACAAGTGAGTAGAGCACTCTCTATGGTCCAGTAGAATAACCATATCGACTAAGTTGGCAATTAATGAACCGAATTTAAATGAATGAGTTCAGTCAGCCATAATATGTGATGTAGAAAAGTTCTTCCCAAGTGGCTATAGCGCTTTCTTTCGCTAACAAGAAGAGCTGTGTTCTGTGTCTGAAACAAAAATGAACCATGAATCAGTAAGTGATCTGTTTCTGTTTTCTGGGCCGTCAAGAGAGTTCGTAAAGTACCATTACTTAAATTACAGACCATTCTTTCTATACGTGGGTTTCCACGACCCTCATCGCTGCGGGCATCGCGAGCCTAAATATGGTCCGTTCTGTGAGCGTTTTGGCACCGGTGAGCCGGGCATGGGCCGCATCCCCGACTGGACGCCCTGGTTCTACCAGTGGGACGAGCTGGAGCTGCCGTTCCACATACAGGACACGGAGCCGGCGAGGCGCGACCTGGCTGCGATGTATACTACCGTCTCTCGGTTGGATCAAGGTAATATTTACTTACAAGAGACCTCGTAACCTGGCCATTCAGACATTTACATAATACAAAAAACATGGAAGTTTCCGATAGATTTCTTGATATTAGTAACCTAAAAAATAAATAAGAGAAACTATGATGAAAAACAGAACTAAAATTGTTTCAAAACAACAAAAGGGTTGACTTAATTATATTAACTCTAAAAAGCTGTGACGTGTTTTTGGTGCCTACATTAAATAATTCCCTGTTTACAAATTCCAGGCGTTGGTCTTGTTCTTAAAGAGCTGGAGGCTGCAGGTCACAACAGCGATACCCTGGTGATGTACACATCTGACAACGGCGTACCGTTCCCTGCCGGCCGGACCAACTTGTACGAGCCGGGCATTCACGTTCCTTTGCTCATGTCGATGCCAGAAGGAAAGCCTGCGCGAAACTCTCAGCTTGTCAGTTTACTTGACATATCAGCTTCAGTGCTGCATTGGTTCGGCTTGCCTGTGCCGTCTGCGGTTGATAATACAGAGGCCAATGAAATCTGGGATTCTGATCAACCCAGGAGTCTGCTGCCTATGTTGAAAGGAGGTATGTTTTCCTGCTTCGCCTTTGGTCTTTTTTCCGGTTTTATAGTCTGGTTGTCGTTATTAGTCTCCTAATCTCGTACTTAGCAAACATCAATGGTATTTCAACTCTATTTTTTTTAAATTCATTTTTGATACGTCACGATTACCGTAACCGTGTATATTTATTCCTCCATAGACCCACCAGACATAATTTGCTATTTCTATCTCTTGTGCCTGTAACTTTGGTAGCTCCCTAGCTTCCTCATGTTCAAACCGACTTAGAACGGCTTTAATTTCATGTTTTATACAAAGTTCTATAAATTCCAGAGCATCCAGTTGAGCCCGACGACGAAGCAGCGGTGTTCGCCTCGCAGACGCACCACGAAGTGACGATGTACTACCCGATGCGCGCGGTCCGCACCAGGCGATACAAGCTCATACACAACCTCAACTACGGGATGCCTTTCCCCATCGATCAGGACCTGTACGTGTCTGCTACTTTCCAGGTAAGCATAGGTAATAACTACACTACAGTATAGCCATAGACAGTAGATTCTGACTGAAATATATAGTTAAATGTCCAACCCGTCCTGGATTTCCTACCCCAGAACCGTAAAAACCGAATACTACATTGGCAATTCAGCATGGACGCTACTAAAAAGTAAGTAATTAAATTATAGGTACGTTGGTATAGCTGCTCCTGCTACACATCTAGATATATGTAAAAATATGTTCAGCGCCATCTCTTATCAAGTAGTGAAACTAATTAAAATAAGGTTCTTTACGGTTCACGTACTAGTTTGAGATAACATATAATAACAGCATTACTCACGTCATCTGTTGGTGAGTAGCTGAAATGTCAAAGCAAAAAAAAAGTTTGACAGCATGAGTCTCCCCTAGGCTAATCGGCGGCAAAAAATTAATTGAAAATCCGATAATTACAGGACATCCTAAACCGCACTCGCAGCAAGCAGCCGCTGCCGTGGTACAAGACGCTCAAACAGTACTACTACCGCCCTGAGTGGGAGTTCTTCGACCTGCACACCGACCCTTTGGAGAGGCAGAACCTCCACGGACACCCAGACCTGGCTGTTGAGGAAGCGGCTTTGAAGGACCGTTTATTGCGCTGGCAGCGTGATACTAGGTATACCTATACGATTTTAAAATATGAATTATTTTTGTTATTATCTCTCATCGATGGAGCGGGCTCATGTGTATGGGCCATCTACCCGAGCTGCTATTTTCAATGTCGCAGGTTCTGACGTTCTGCTTTCCCCGTAAGCAGTACAGGAGTGACTGCATGGATAGATATGTTAAATTCTTGGTTTCTGATGGTACAAGCCCGATCGATGGTGTAGTGGTTAGGGCTGCTGTCTCCTGTGCACCCTAATGGGTAACTCCTGTGCAGGAGGTCGTGGTTCGAATCCCCCCACGTACCAATGTGTTTGAATTTAATATGCACGTTCACTCGGTGCTTTTACGGTGAAGGAAAACATCGTGAGGAAACCCTCCACACACCTGTGAAGAAAGTCAAAGGTTATGTGTGAAGTCGATCGATCCGTACTGGGCCCACGTGGTCGACTGAGGCCCGATCGCCCTATTCCAGGAAATGCTCGTGCCCCGGTGGAGGCGTATTCTGATGATGTTTTCATGTTTAATATACTCGTATCTCCAGGGACCCGTGGCTATGCGCCCCTGATGCAGTGCTGGAGCCCGACGCGACCGGCGCGGACTCCGTGTGTCGCAGCCTGCATGCCTCTCCTCCGACTCCGCTCGCTGCCAACCTCGCGCACTTCAGACCGCAATAGGGTGTTTGATCCACATCCAGTATTAACTCAAACTTATCATTACCATATACCCAATGGGGTTAAAAACTGAGAACTAAATGGCGCCACTGTTGAGTGTTCCTTTTTCCTGTGATTGGTCAGTATTCTGTCAATATCAATATCAATGTCAGTTTTGTGTCTTCTCATTGGTCTCTTTTGGAACACTCAACAGTGGCGCCATCTGCAATTAGCTTTGCGTTTTTATCCCCATTCAATCAATCGTTTCACACACAGGCTGCAGACCGTCTGGTATTTAGTAATTGCCAGTATATGTTACCAATGGTTATTAACTAACTTTTTGCATATTCTTGCTCAAAAAAATACTCAAATAGCTAGTGATTAGTATAGGGAAGATTTTAATACTATAAATGTGTTAAGTTATGGCCAAACTAAAAGTGCAACTGCAAATAATTTGACTTGATTGGCCATTTCCTTATTCTGCATGTTTCCCATTCCAAATATAATATTGATCTGAATAAGTAAAATATAAGTAGATAGTTATACTATCAGAATATTTAAAAATACCTATTACTTTACTTCCATGCTGGACTGGGAGTTATAGAAAAACGTAGAATGTGCCAGCTGCATCTCCTCCCGGGTATGCTGTAAAAACCAGCTAAGGGATTCGAGGGGTTTAGTATATTGCAATTTAGACGATGGGCTGACAACCTGTCACTATAGCAATACACATGACCATATGAAATAACCCTCAAAACTTGTCAGACGTGGCGGAATGACCTTTCGGTCGTTTTCGCTCTGCCTACCCCATTAGGGATAAAGGCGTGATTTTATGTATGTAAAACTACGTCACAAATATCTTATATCTTCACATTTCTATCGATGTTTTTACCTCAGATATTTTAATACTGTTTCTATGAGAATTAATTAAATTATAATAAGTATAGTTTTTTTTATTTAACCTCTTTCCCTAAAGACAACGTATTCAAAATTATGGTATCGGATTTCAACGCATCAGAAGGCGGCATGCCTAAAATAGGAATAGTTAGTGACGTCATACACAGTGTATTTTTGTTCTGCTGCTCAATATTTTTTTTCTGAAATGATGACGTGTCCAAGTGCGTGTCACTGCGTGTAAAGTCTAGAAATCAAACAAATAATTAAATAGCCATTATTTATTTGATTACAAAATCGTTTGTCAGGAAATAAATTGCTACATAAAATATTTCAACAAGAAATGCCTTAACAACAGCGTTGGATGATCACGGCGCGTCGCATCTCACATTACCATTTACATATTAAATTCAGTTCCCTATACTGGGTGTAAGGGACAGCGTCCAGTCAACGAAACTGAACAACTATCATCAGGATTTTTTATTTCAGGAAAAGAAAAAAAAAATTTGCTTTTCCATACAAATTGTCGGATTGGGGCAGTCACTTTGTATGGAAAAGCATTTATTTTTCATTTCCTGAAAAAAAAAAACCGGTGTAGCTGTCCCTTACACCCCATATATATTTTAGCATTAATTAAAAATATTAATTTATAATTCATATTCAAACATTTTAAAAGTAAATATAAGAAAAATTCAGTCGGTGGGAGTTTTGTTTTAATATGTATTATTATTTATTTCTTTGAAAACACACATTCTTTTTACGCACAGCCTAAAACAGAAAATTTTATATTTCAACTTTTCGCAGTGTGTTTAATAGTGTCGACTTTTCTAATATTGCTAGAAATTCATTATGAAAATATAAGTACTTCTTACTTACTAATGTGAGAGCAACGCGACAACGCATCTCTATATTATACAGGGTGTTAATTTAATTGCGTGCCATAGCTTAGGGAGTGTTTCAGTAACGTTAAAGGAGACCATAAAAAAAAACAACTCAAAAAATCAAAAAACCAAAAGTCTGTATTTATTATGATTCCAAGAGCTGCGTCTGGCTCTCGTGCTATAACGGAGCCCGCGCGAGTCGCTATGACTGGTCGATGCGACTCGCGTGTCGCGCGGGATTGGTTATAGCGCGAGAGCTAGACGCAGCCATGAGAATCTTTATAAATACTTACCAACCGACTTTTATTTTTTGAGATGGATTTTTTTTTATATTTTTTACAGGCTCCTTTTACGTTACTGAAACACCCTCTAAGCTATGGCACGCAATTAAAGTAACACCCTGTATTTCGTCACATAGATACTCAACCACAAAAGCGAAGCATTGAGTAGCAAAATGAGAAAATCGTTTATGCTATTTATCACATTGTACATACAAATTAAATGTGCAAGTGTGCCAAATTCATTTCGGTGTTGTTATTATAATATAATGAAGTTCATAGATCGGCCAAGATATTTTCAGTTTTAATGGTTCCTATTGAATGAATTTGATGTTTAATTCTTGGTCGACTTAATCAAGCCGACTTTACGTTTTGCCTATTCTTACGAAACGAAATATACCTGAAAAGATTTCGTAATTTAATATCAGTTACATTATTAAAATCTTAATGTCAGCAGGCGGCAGCAATTTCGGCCTATTTCTAACCGAACATGAAAATCGCAGTTTCAAATTACGCTTAGTTTGACTCTATCCATTATTATCAGTCTGCCTCAAATTAAGCACAAACTCTAGCTGCCCAGAAGGCCATAACATAACATACTTAAAATTACTCAAACAAGAAAAAACAGTTCATGCTGCTGTTACTATTAGTGACTTTGTCTAACCTTTTTTTTATATTGCAAGATGTTTTTTTAATCTCCTCAGTACATTGCTGACGCTAATTCGCGCGACAGGATTTAAATTCTAATTCTTAGTAGCGCTGTCGCTTTCTTAAATTTGACATAAGAACAGGATAGCACATAAACACATGACTTTGACATTCCTAATCCGACATAAGATCGCTTATTTGACGTAAAATAAGGAACATGCTCTATACTCGGTTCTTATTTAAAGCAGCTTATGTCAAATTAGGATCAAAAACATGTGTTTATTTGCTATCCTGTTCTTATGTCAAAATTAAGAAAGTGACAGTGCTACTAAGAATTAGAATTAGAATCCTGCCGCGCGAATTAGCACCATTGTAGCTCTTAATTCAGCCTCCTGGCCTAACAAGCAGCAAGAGATTCAAACCAGTTATTTCCACACATCCCTAGATATTTCAGAGTGTTCCAAGTTAGCACTGACTTCTCGTATCAAATATGGTTCTATATCGACCGAACAGTTTGTTATTTTTACGATTAGACTTCTTAAATGTAGCCTAGACGTCAAAAGAACCATATTTCTTCTCTTAAAAACAAAAAATAATCAGTTTGTTTTGCGCATAAAATATCTATCAGGTATTTTTACGGACCACTATAATACAGCTTACATTTAAATGTTACAAAAGTGTTATGGATTATGAAATGTGG
Organism: Scrobipalpa atriplicella; assembly: GCA_029255725.1. Taxonomy (NCBI): domain Eukaryota; kingdom Metazoa; phylum Arthropoda; class Insecta; order Lepidoptera; family Gelechiidae; genus Scrobipalpa; species Scrobipalpa atriplicella. The sequence goes on along the minus strand of JARACY010003796.1, from coordinate 13,748 downwards.
CCCTCTTGAACATGACTTGTTTAACCCCACTCATAGTACTTAAATACTTTTTGAAATTAAAAACAATAATATTCGATGACGGTAAAATGAGTTCCAAAAATTGAGGTAAGTCACACGATCGAATGTTAAAATTTCTCAATTTCAAGTCTAGTCTAGATATCAGGGATCCAAATAGCTTAGTGCTTAAATCTATTTTTTTATTAACACTATCGCGTAGCTGTAGCGGAGCGACGCGGAGCGACGCGGCGCGGAGCGACGCGGCGCGGCGCGACATGGCGCGACAAATGATTCTTTGTATGAAAACGTATTAGATATACTTACAAAATATACTTATATCGTTCGAACAACTGTGTGTGATACCGACCGAGTCAACTCGAGTTGATCGAGTTGGAAAAAAACGAGTTATAGCCCATCGCTAAACTCTTGTGCTCCAAAATAAGTAGTGACCAAAATTAAGACTTGGCTTAAAGGACTTGAATCCAAGCCATAAAATATTAAAAAAAATAAAAAATAATACAAAGACTGTCAAAAATTTATGAAGTGACATTGCCGCGCCGTATCGCGCCGCTGCAGCTACGTCCTAGTGCGGTCTAACTTTAGGTTAACTTTAAAGTAGTTTCGAAATGTTACAAATGTTTCCTAGTGATGATAAACAATGGTAGATATAGGTTTTATTCAGCGACGCCATACAAATAACCAGGAATATTATTCGGGGTTTACCAAGAAGTTAACCAGGAGTTTTCGATCCCTGATACATATAAGAATTATTGAATAATTTGTCGGTACCATATTTTTTGCTTAACATTTATCAGTCCAATAAGATCTTATGAAAATAATCCTTTGTAATAGCATGACCAAGAGCAATTCCAATCTCATCTTTTGGATATTTCTTTATATGTTTTGTAATCCATATGAGAAGAGCTGGTTTATATACAGTTTAGGCAGGCTATATGTGTGAAGGCCTACCCCATTAGGGATAAAGGCGTGATTTTATGTATGTATGTATGTATGTATATGTGTGAAATAATCAGTGTTTTTTGAGCCTTTTTTCAGACGTAACATTCGGTATTGGTGCTTACATCACAGTCTATTTAAATAGCTCACACATTTTGTGAGAGAGACAATTTAAAAATAATTAACGTACTTTTTTTGTTTGTTTCAATACAGAGTGTAATAGAAAGGGTTATGTACCCTCTTTTTCTCGCTGTGCCGTATCCTAAACCTAAAGGGTGTGAATCTTCCTATCAATCTGGACAACTTTTTCCAAGTAATATAAGTCGAAATACGACAAAAAAAAAGCTTCCCATACATGTGCTGCTGAATTTTGTATAGGAGGTATTTTTTTTCCCTGTGAAAAGTTGTTCAATATCATGGGCAGATTCACATACTTCAGCGTGCATATACCCTTTCATTGTATGAAAATTTCGTGGCGATTATAATTTTCCATTTTCACCTCAAGTATAAAACGTAAGAAAAATTCAGTTGTTACGCATTTACTCTAAGTATTTCATAGCATCTTTACTCAACTAAATGGTCACCATATAGCCTGCCTGTACAAACATACCTATGTTTATGTGTAGTCATTGAAGTCATCAATAGCGACCCGCTGGTGCAGGTCGGTGGCGGCGGCGTAGGGCGCGGGGGCGCGGGCCGCGGCCGCCAGGCGCTCCGCCTCCGCCCTCCGCCGGAGCCGCTTGATGAGACGGAGCCGCTCCAGGGCGTTGCTGGCGTACGGAGCCCCGCCCAGTTTGAGGGATTGCGAGATGTGGGACGCTAGCTGTGGGGAGAAAATTGTTGGGGTTATTTGATTTGTTTGTGATATAAAGTTGGTGCGACAATTATTTATATCGGGTGTAAGGGACAGCGTCCCACAAACTGATAGGGGTTGCTCAGTCAACGATACTGAACAACTATCACCAGGATTTTTTTTCAGGAAATGAAAAAAATAATTTGCTTTTCCATATAAATTGTCTGATCATGCTGGTCATTTTGTATGAAAAAGCAAATTTTTTACACCCCGTATACTCACGCAGCAATGCAGCGCGGTCTGCCTGGCGAGCAGCGCGACGTTGCCGTCCGACACGATGTGGGTCTCCACGTGCGACAGGAACTTGGTGCGTATTTTCTCGTCTTTAGTCTTCACCAGTACCCTCGATAGTCCGTGCTCGCTCGGCTCCACTACCACTATGCAGAAATTTAGCTGCCCCTGCAATATAAAAGAGGCTGAGTGAGCAACTACCCTTGATATATGAGTTAATATATACCTGGACCAATAATGTGACATATAGGCCCGTATTTATAAAGCGATCTCAAGAGTGAGAGCAATATTAAGTATGGATTTGACAGGTCGTTTTGTACTGAAATGACATTTCTGATACGAACACAAACTTGCTGTCACTCTTGAGAGCTGATTATAAATACGGGCCATAGCGCTCGCTACGCTCCCTATGTGAGTTAATATACCTGTGCCGACAATGTATAATGTCACGCTCGCTTCGCTCGCGATATGAATTACTATACCTAAACCAATATTAAGAATATCGTGCTCGCTACGCTCGCGATATGTGTTTGTATACTTGGGACAATAATATGGAATATCGCTCTCGCTATGCTCACGATATGTGTTAATACTCCTGGATCAATAATGTGAAATGTCGAGCTCGCTACTCTTGCTATATGAATAAATGTACATGGGCCAATAATGTGGAATGTCACGCTCGCTATAAGAGTTTATATATCTGGACTAATTAGCTCAAATATCGCGCTTGCTTCGCTCGCTAATAAGTTAATATACCTGGACCAATAATATCGAATGTCGCGATATGCTTTGCTGGGCCTATTATGATAGATGAGGTTACCCCAAGTGTGTATCGCACGTTGATACTGTGATACATTATATCTTACCTTGATAGTGTGTATATTGAAGTCCTGCCCGGAATCATTGTACACTATGGACACGAAGTCGTTGCCGATGTATTTCCTCTTCTCGTTGCACTGCGGGTCTGTGGGAGCACGTGGCATCGCCGTGGCCACGTGGAACTGCACCTGCGTGACGTCATCAGACCACACGTACGTGTAGCGACCGTCCTGGGAACCAAAAAGCTTATAAATATGCGCATAACTTTATATCGCCTGAATTTGGATGCCACTTTTGAACCGACTTCCAAAAAAAGGAGGTGGTTCTCAATTCGTCGTGAATTTATTTATTTATTTAACCATTTATTATACTTTGAACTTTTATTATTAAAGCTATATTTGAAGAATCTTATTACTTTCAGTTTAATAAAATGAAACTACGCCTGATATATCGGTCCCGACTGTGATGTTACTTTGTAAAATGTCGTGATTGGCCCATCAGCTAGCTAACGATATACATACATACATACATGTAATCACGCTTTTATCCCTAATGGGGTAGGCAGAGCGTAAACGACCTAAATATAGATCGTTCCGCCACGTCTGACAAGTTTTGAGGGTTATTCCAGATAGATCTGTATATTGCTATTACTGACAGGTTGTCAGCCCATCGCCTAAATTACAATACTGAAACCCACGAATCCCTTAGCTGGTTTTTACAGCATGTCCGGGAGAAAATGCAGCTGGCACATTCTATGTTTTTCTATCACTCCCAGTCCAGTCCATACCATGATAACGGCTAAAAAACGTATTGATGTACAATGCGGACGTACCTTGCCCCCCATTTCTAAGTTGAGGAAGAGGTCTGGTCGGTTGGCGTCGTCCGCGCCCCCCTCCAGCGACACCACCGTGCCGAGCGCAGACAGGAACTCCGCGTACCTACAGGTAAAGCACATAGGCTCGTATTTATAAAGCGATCTCAAGATTGAGAGCAATATTGAGTGCGGATTTGACAGGTAATTTTGTACTGGAATGACATTTCTGATACGAACTCAAACTCGCTGTCACTCTTGAGAGCTGATTATAAATACGAGCCTTAGTTTTTTGTGCCTGAATGTTTGCGTAATATACAAGTGCACTCTCTATTCCTTCAATCTCTTATTCTGATGGGACAGACTGACTGACACGACCATCCGACACCATGGATCATCTTACTTTCATCATATCATCCTATTTTCGGGAATCGAACCCGGGAGAGCTCACGGTTCAGACCATTACAGTACATAATGAGCCCGATTCGTCCATCACGACTTAACTAATTCTCAACTAAAATTATTGCCATCCCATTCTGTTCTCTCATGATAGAAAGTGACAGGTATGGACTTATATTAGTTAAGTCGCGTATTTTGCAACCACGAATTGCTACCAATGATATAGAACAAAGTGTGTTGAAATTAGTAGTATTGTAAGTGTAATACCGGGTCTGAAATACAGGGTGTAAAAAAAAGTACTGCGTTCCTTTAAACCACATGTTCTACTGATGATACCAAACAACTTTCCCAAAGAAGAAAAATTTTAGCTCGAAAAAATTTTTTGCCTTTTCCATACAAAGATTGCTCTCCGGGATCTGCAGTTTTGCTTAGAGCAACACGGCCTTCCGCTCGCCCGGAAAGGGAGTCGCCATACGAAGCATTTCCCCTCTGTCAATTTCTAGCCCACGTATGGCCCTGTGGACCTACGTGTTTATAAAAACTATTTGCGCGCAGACATTTGACATAAACCGAGTCTAGTCGCTCAAGTGAATTTCAAAGATTTGAAAATGCCGAATTGCTCAGTTTTCTGCTGTAAAAAGAGGTCTGCAACATCAAATTTACTAAAAGATGGTGTTTCATTTCACATGTAAGTTAATTCTTATCATATTATTGCTATTTAATTACAATAAAACATTAAAATCAAATATTTTTTTCCAAAATTGTTGTCAGATTTATAGTAAGGGAGCTTGATGTCAAAATGATCAATGATTTCCTCTCAGCTGTAACTTTATAGGTACACTGGTTAATTGCGTTTTTCTAAGACCTCCTGTGCGCGTCAGCTGCGATGCCGTTGGTGGGTCTAGCCGTGGTAGATGAATAATCAGAATCACGTAAAAATCCGGGCAATGATCAATTCCTGAGAGAATTTCCTGCTACTAGTCGTTCTTCAGGTTCATTGACTGAGCATCCCCTATCAGTTTTCGGTACGCTGCTGTCCCTTAGAGCTAGCACGCACGGCGATTTTTTTCGCGCGAATTAAATCCGCAAAAATCTGTGTTGTATGGAGTTGTATGAAGGTGCACGCACTCGCGGAAAAAATCGCGCGAGATTCCTCATACAAATTTCCCCCCCACCCCAACCGCGATTTTAATTCGGGCGAAAAATAATCGCAGTGCGTGCTAGGCCTTAGACCCGGTGTACTTCGAAAGTATATAATTATCAGAGCATCGGGAGGTCTTAGAAAATGACCTTAATCAATGTACAATGTAAGGCCTAGCACGCACTGCGATTTTTTTCGCGCGAATTTTTTCCGCAAAAATATGTGATGTGTGGAGTTGTATGAAGGTGCACGCACTCGCGGAAAAAAATCCGCATGTGCGGTGTGAAGGTAGGGTTGCCAAAAGTATTTTATATAATTTACGTTTCATCATACAACGTGTAACAGAAAGGGTATATGCATCGAGAAATGTGTGAATCTACCCATGAAACTGAACAACTTTCCCTAAGAAACATAGGTCGAAAAACGTGGCAAGTGGCAACCCTATGCTTAGCGCAAGCTACTATTAACGTGCGTCTCAGCTGAGAACTGGATACAAACTGATCAAAATAGCGCGAAATTTTACCCGCTGTGCGTGCAGGTCCAGATTCCATCGCGCGAGTATTTCTCGCGCGCGATTTAATTCGCGCGACAAAAATCGCAGTGCGTGCTAGCCTAACAGCTGAAAGGAAAACATTGACAATTTAGATCTATGGCTCTCAGTCTATTGTTTACATTGGATTCATTTACATAGTGATGTCCCGTTACATTCCATATTGTTTGTCGATAAACGACGTCCGGTTTTTGGATAGAAATTTATTTATTTATCACACTTTTTTGTATTTACAGCTTCCCTAAAAATCACGAATTAAGGGATTTATGGATTTATTTTTGCAATAATAAGCGAACCTGGAATCCCACGCGGAATAGTGTAATTTGCTCAACCCATTTCTTGTCATCCGCTTTTCGAGTCCTTCCAAGCAAAAGAAGAATTTTAGTGGAAAATTCAATACCAACTTTGATAGTTTATAAGGAATATCGAATTTACTGAAAAAAAAAAACACCTTTACTTTCAGTTTTTTTAGCATACTTATTTATGAACTAGAATATTTTCAAATGTTGGAAATTGTAGACCATGAACTAATTTCTTAAATGTATATTTTTTTAGAAATTTCTATTGATTCGTTTAGGAGAAATATCCTTTTAAAAACAACCATTTGTCAGTAGAAATTCCCTTTAATGAGTTTATCTGTGTAAATGAAGGTTGTTGCGTGGTGAAAAGTATCCCATGTCTTACTGCTGAACCTAAGTTATTATGTGTACCAAGATCCCGATCCGTCCGAAACGTGATTATGTAGATCCTACATAAATAGCTAATAATTATTGTTAGTAATTAAGTAGTAATTGTTTAACTGATAATAAAGATAATTATAACACGTATTTTTTTTTTCAGTTTGTTACCTTTATTTCTTCTTCCGAAATTGAAATTTATCGATATCGTTGCATCGACAGTTTTCCAGCCCTATTTATGTTGTTGTGATACACGAATTGTTGCGCGATTGTTACAAAACTGACTTGTGCGCATATTCCCCCCCGCACTTCCCCTCATGCTTTGACAGACTTTTTTGAATAGAATCAAATCGTTATGCCTACTCCCTTCCGGGCGAGCGGAAGGCCGTGTTGCTCTAAGGCAGTTTTGTATGGACAAGGCAAAATTTTATTTCGAGCTAAAAATTTTGTGCTTTGGGGAAGTTGTTTGGTATCATCAGTAGAATATGTGGTTTAAGGGTCTATGTGCTCGCGGCAACTGTCCCTTTCAAACCAATGACAGAATGCGCGCTCTGTCCTTTTCTAGCATGGGGCTGTTTCAAGCCGATTTCATATATTTTTGCGTATATCTCAATGTATACAAAAAGTATTGAAAAACAGAGTTGATTATGATGTTCTTCATAATTATACGGTGATTTTGATATAACATTTGCTGTTTCTAAGCTCATAGAAATGTCACAGTTGTTCAAATTCGGCATTGAGACGCCAGATTTTCATGATATTTCTGATGATTTCCTGGTGTAATCATAGTATTTTTAGATTATATCTATGAATCTAGTTGTTCTCCATATTTTAGAGAAGCTAACCATATATAGATTTATTGAAAATTCAACTATTAACTATACTAACAAAGTCAAATGCCGGACCGTGTTTAGCCCGATTTAGAGTACTTCCCTCCTTAAAGGAACGTAGTACTTTTTTTTACACCCTGTAAAAGTGGTATATCCAGAAACCATTCTCTGACTATAACATCTCGCACTGCGGTTGCAGCAAGCAAACAGGTTGGCTTACCTGACGCTGCCGTATTCATTGCTTAGGATGGCCACTTCGTCATCCTGCTGACCCGGGCCGACGTATAATACGCCCACCTGCAAGCAAACCCGTGTTGTCAATAATAGAACAGACATAATAATAGTGGTAAAGAAATAAGTGGGAGGCTTTCAAGGTGGTAAGAGATTTACTTAATGGACGTCCACTCAAATATACAGGGTGTAAAAAAAAGTACTGCGTTCCTTTAAACCACATGTTCTACTGATGATACCAAACAACTTCCCCAAAGCCCAAAGCACAAAATTTTTAGCTCGAAATAAAATTTTGCCTTGTCCATACAAAACTGCAGATCCCGGAGAGCATCTTTGTATGGAAAAGGCAAATTTTTTTTTCGAGCTAAAATTTTTCTTCTTTGGGAAAGTTGTTTGATATCATCAGTAAAACATGTGGTTTAAAGGAACGTAGTACTTTTTTTTACACCCTGTATACAGTGAGGAGAAATTTGGCTTTCAACCACCTTGTCTCTAGATTTTGACAGCAAGCAGCTTGCTTGTCGTGATGCGACATTGCTAAAGAATTCTTTTCATCGATGCTTCTAGGTGAGCTCGGTCTAATATCTTATCGACTCTGTCTTGCCATAGTACACATAGAGAATTAAGGCCCGTACTTATAATCAGCTCTCAAGAGAGACAGCGAGTTTGAGTTCGTATCAGAAATGTCATTTCAGTACAAAACGACTTGTCAAATCCGCACTTAATATTGCTCTCAATCTTGAGATCGCTTTATAAATACGAGCCTAAGACATGAGGGAACTTTTTATGAGGTACACATAGAAAATAGGGTGACCTTGTATGTCTCTAACGGCGGCACCAGGTCGAGGTTCTTGATGGTGCGCTCGTGCTGCGCGCCGCACACCTTCAGCGGCCGCTCCGCCAGCGGGTGCAGCAGCGCCGGCGCCGCGCCTGCACGCACACAAACACTACTGTTTTAGAAGAGCATTTATTTGCTTCAATTTCAATACATTGTTCCAAATCAGCACGACCGCCTACGCCCACGCCGCCCATGTTCACTGTGGAGCACATGATGGATGATGAGGATCTTCGAGGTCGGTCATTGATGGTTGGGTCATTGGTTGGTTGGGTCCACAGAGCAGATACAATAGTAGAGCTGCCTTATTACGATTTCTATAAAGAATGACGTGAGGCCAGTAATCGGGGGTGAAGTCCGAGGTGCGCGGTGGGTGGGCGACGCCACCACCATCTACTTGCGAGAAAAATAACTTTTATGGAAAGATCTGTGCTACTCAAGTTTTAGTAGGTTATACATTGCGTAGCTAATTGACCAATATGATACCAGAAAGACTACCAGCTACGCAATGTATATGGAATTTTTCTGTCAATTTTGACATTTGTAACTGGTAGACTGGCTCCCTTACAAGTATTTCTACCTGACACTAGATGGCGTTTCCCACAACATGGAATTTTCTAGAATGAAAATGAAATAAAAATGTAAATAAGTACTTTCGCGTGAAAAGATACTTTGTCTCTATCCACAAATCTTCGATCATTACGCAACACTTCATTTTGCACCGCGAAACACATAAAAATGAAATTATTCCGAAAAACGAAGCGTGCACTTCGGATAAGAACTTGTCGCGCACTGATAACAGCGCCCCCGAGCGTGGAGTTACTGAAATAATAGACGTGTGACGTCAGACCTCGAATTGATTGTTGCAAGCCTTCATTGCTTACAACAGCTCTACTGTATGTTTGCTTTGTGGTTGGGTCATTGATGGTCGGGCCATTGGTTGGTTGGACCATTAGTTGGGTCATTGGTTGATCGGGTCATTGATTGGTTGGGTCAATTGGTTGGTCCAGTTTGGTCGGTTGGGTCATAGGTTGGTCGGGTTTAGTGGGTTGAGTCATTGGTTGGTTGAACTGTTAGTTTGGAAATTGATTGGACTGTCAGTTAGTTGGGTCATTAGTCGATTACGTGATTGGTCCGTCTACTACTTGCTATATTCAACTATCTCTGCTTACCGGGTACTGGCGGCGTCATGGGATAGGTGCTCATGTTGTGGTACAGCTGCAGGAACACGAAGGCGGGTGTGAGCCCCGCGCCCCCCGCCGCACCCCGCGCTCCCGCCCCGCCCACGCCCACGCCGCCCATGTTCACCGTGGAGCTCATACCGCCGTTTTCGCTGTTGGAGACAAGTATTGTTAATAGGGTAAGGTGCAGCGGGGCAACTTCGACTGCGGGGAAACTTCAAATATACACCCTTCGTTTTTAAGAGATACTTTTTTCCGTACAAAATCTTTTGGGGTATAGGTAATCTAAATAAACTTCCTGGTTTTACTTAATTGGTTAGTGTCATCAATGTCCGGGACACCCAACTTGAAACAAATAATAAGAAATAAGAAATTTCGGTGCAAGCAGGATTTGAACCTGCGACCTTAGAATATGTTTCTTTTGCTGTACTAAGTGCGTTGTTATTTTGTTCAAAACTAATTGACCAAACAAATAACTAAAACAAAACTTAACAAAAAAATAAATAGTTAGGTGGGTCATTGGTCAGTCGTGTCATAATGGTTGGGTCATTCATTGGTTGGGATTTTGATTGATTTGGTCATTAATTGTTTGGGTCGTCATGTTTCCGAGGGGGTTTGTGGGTCGACACATTGGTTAGTCGAGTCACTGATTGGTCAGATTGGGTCCTTGATTGGTTGGGTAATTGGTTAGTCGGGTCAGAATGGTTGGGCCGTTCATTGGTTGGGATATTGATTGGTTGGGTCATTGGTTAGTCGGGTCAAATTTTTGGGTCATTCATTGGTTGGGAAACTGATCAATCAGTTGGATCATTGGTTAGTTGGGTCAGAATGTTTAGGTCATTGATTAGTTGGGATATTGATCAGTTGAATGATTGGTTAGTCGGGTCAGAAGGAGATTGCGTCATACATTAGTTAGGATTTTGATAAGTTAGGTCGTTTGTTAGTCGGGTTAGAATGTTTGGGTCATTGATTAGTTGGGTAGTTGATTGGTTGAGTCATTGGTTAATCAAAAAAAGAGAAAAAAGAAAAAGAAGCATATACCTGTGCTCGTTTCGGTATACCGACCGGTGTTTCCTGGTGGGCGACATTACGCTGATGGTGTTAGACCGCTTGGATCGAGCTAAAGGCGGGAGGTCGTCGCGTGACGTCATATGCCCGGGCGGGTATAACCGCGGCCCGAGTGGCGGCTTCTCTGAAGACATTGTTGTGTCGCTTGCCGTCTGTATGAGCAACGTTGAAGATTTAAGTACACGGAGTAAAAAAAATTGCTGACCAAACTTTACTATGTAAACCGCTTCCCTCAAGGAACATAGTTAGAAATATGAGTAAATTTTTAACACTGGTTTTTATTAGTCAATGCTTACAAGAAATACAATAATATAATCAATAATATTTAATAAATTAAAGTGGTTATTTCTAACTCAAATTTGGGAAATCACGGGAATTTACAAAAAAAATATGTATATTTGCACTTACTTACTTTTTGTAGTTGATGATGTGATTTCTCTCCAGTGGGTACACCATCGTCAGTTTCCGACCGCGATCCTGCAAAAAGATAATCGAATTCTGATTTTGTTTTGAATCATCTGTCATGCAATGGCTGAATTGTGTTCCTGGTATAAATATATTACTTATAGGAAATTTATTCGACTTTACAAATTTCACAAATCTTACCAGGATCGGAGTTATAAGTCATGAGATGCGGGTGCGAGTGGTGTGGGGGCGCTAACGGCTGCGTGTTGGAGGCGGCGGGGGCGACAGGCGGGGGCGCGGGGGGCGGAGGCGCGAGGGGCGACGTGCCCGACATCTCCTCCGGGATCGCTTCACATGATACACGCATGTCGTTCTTCTTGCCAGACTGTAACAAGAAAATTTATAATGTCTCGTGAAGTGCTTATTTATACAAACGAGGCATTACCCATCACGGTCTCGGATTCGCGTATTTCAATCAAAAACGTGTAACGTCATAAGCCAATCGAAGGGAAACTTAGCCACAAGGTATAGCTAGACTTTCTAAGGTATTTTGAATAAGGTTGCCAATCTTTTCAGATTCGCGGTTGCACGGACTTACACTATATCGTTATTGATCGGGGTATTTCAACTCCTAATGCGAGCGTAGCGAGCACGATATTTCACATTATTGATCGGATTTTTTCAACTCATAATGCGAGCGTAACGAGCACTCATAAAGCGAGCGTAGCGAGCACGATAATTCACGTTATCGATCCGGGTAATTCAATTCATAATGCGAGCGTTACGAGCACGATGTTTCACTCTATTGATCGGGGTATATTAACGCAGCCGGTGGACGTGGCCTGTATAGTGGCAAAGTTCGCGACAGCGGCTGCCGAATTTGAATGGTAATAAAAAACGATTAAAAATGGTCTACCTTCTTGGTGGTCTGTGTGTTGTTCTGCGGCTGTGTGGGTTGTTGCGGGGGCAGCACTATCATATGATGGTCGGGCTCCAGCCGCACTGGCTCCAGGTCGTCTCGGGCGCAGAGCTTCCACGAGGACATCTCGGGGGAGGAGTTGGAGCGACGCACCGGGTGACGGGTCTTGCCCTAAAGAAAAAAAGGCTTAGTTTAAAAAAATGATTTTAATTTTCGATTCCAAAACTTTTAAATGCAATTAAAATCCTCCTTTTCGGACAATCAGGTGATCAGCCTGCAGTGTCCTAATCAAACTGGAAACAACAACACAAAGTCGTCCCTCGCCGGGAATCTGACTCGGTACTTCCAAATCGAGAGTCCACGGTTCAGACTATGGAGGCAGTTACAGCTTGGCAAGAAAGAGTTTGGAAAAATTGAGGGCGCCACTTTCTTTGAAAAGTGGGATTTAATTGGCAACACATTGAGATTTTGTATGGTGAAATTTTAGTTCCATCTGTCACCGCATCACTCTATCTTGCCAAGCTATACAATACTCACTGTGGGTGCAATAAGAAGCATGTCGTCTTCGTCTGTAGTACTGGACGAGCTCTGTCGTTGCGGAGAACCAGGGATGTTGATTGGTTGCGTGCTCATGCTGTATACAGAAAGACATACTATATTGTGAGTACAGTTATGGACGAATAAAACACCGCTACTTAGCAGTGCCATCTATTGACATTAGCGAAATATTGTGTAAACTGAATATGTATTTTAATTCAGATGTTTTAAACAGCATTTCTCATTGTGTATTTCTACTTTAAAAATCTTAAAAGATAATTTGGTTCAAGTTGTTATTGTTTTTTTTTAATTTTATGACCTATATTAACAACGGACTCTTCGAGCAATATGCCAGCGCCATCTAGGTTTTTCTTGAATTTTGACCTTTTTATCGAGTATCGAGGTGCGCTCTCTAGTATGGCGGTTAGCAGTCCTCTAGAGTAGTTAGTCCATGGTACAGTTAACAGAGAAATAATACATGGTGACCCAGCTTTAGTTTCTTGGTTAAAAGACATCAAGGCACCTCGTTTCGTGTTAGATAATTACAATATTAGTTACGGGAAAACCTATAAATTATTGTAAAAAGATCGCAGATATTTTGTTTAGTTAGGTAGTTAATATTTTCTATTCCGCTGAATCCTACTGCCTGGTTGCCTGGAAGATATTGCTACCTTAGCAATAAGGCCGCCGATTGTACTATTTCTCTATGTAATCAATTTGTAATTTCTGTGTTTTTTGTGCAATAAAATATATTTGTATTTGTATTGTATTATATTGTACTAACCGTGGCGGTGCGGGAGGTCCAATACAATGTGACGCGGCGTGTGGCGGAGCCCTCTCTCCTGTAACCACTGTCGAGTCTGAACTGGATTTATGCAGATCTCCGGGACCAGAGGTGTTGCTCTCGTATGCGGTGTCCCGCCAGTGGTCATCACCCTAAAGGTAAATGATTCGTCATATTAAAGGTGGTTAAACGAAAGTATATTTGTAAAATGGATGGGAAATGCTAGAAAAACATAGAATGTGCCAGCTGCATCTCCTCCCGGGCATGCTATAAAAACCAGCTAAGGGATTCGAGGGTTTCCGATGGGCTTACAACCTGTCACTATAGCGATATACTCAATCATCTGTAATGACAAACTTGTCAAACGTGGCGAAACGACCTTTGTTTAGGTCGTTTTTGCTCTGCCTACCCCATTAGGGATAAAGGCGTGATTATATGTATGTATGGATGGGAAATAAATACAGCCATGATTGTAATAATAATAAGTTAAAATGAAAATATAACAATAATTCAAAAATTCTAC
>JARACY010003795.1:0-30678 GCA_029255725.1 Scrobipalpa atriplicella | reverse complement strand
CAACTTAACTAATATAAGTCTATACTTGTAATTTTCTATCGTGAGAGAACAGAACGGTACGGAAATAATTTTAGTCCAAGATTTAGTTAAGCCGTGCCATCCACGAATCGATAGCAATGACAGGGTATAATTTTAGACAAGATTTAATTACTTTGTGCGCATCCGAACTCTACTACTTCTACTTGGCCTAGCTTGATCATTTGATGCGTCCGACCGACCCGTTGCACTGCTTAGCTTGCTCTGGTCATATAGTGAAATCCGATCAGATAAGTACATATTATACGAGGCTTAAGTACATAAGAAACGAAAATCAAGCTTCGAGAAATCTGAACGTCTATTCCTACATTCGCCATTCAGACAAAGCTTATTAGACGTCCATATGAGAAGCAAAATGAAATGAGAAGTGAAGTGGCTTAGCATAGCTGAGATTCAGGGAATTTTTATTAAACTAGAGATAGGTATGTGAATGGCGGCGCATAGATGGTTCCTTTTTAAACTTTATCTGACCCTTCGAATTCGAATTGCAAATGGTTTTAAAACCATTGCGCCGTCACCAAATCCTATCCTGTCCATGTCCTCGTCATGTGCGAGGTTCAACTTCTTCTCGACAGGGTTTTTGAGTCAACGTGTGACGAAAACCTATTAGAATTTTTTAACTGTCTCATAGCTTATACGCCTTTGAAATGGATTATGTAACGACTACTATAAAGACAGTGATCGGGACCCATGGCTTAACGTGCCCTCCGAAGGCTCCGAAGCATGGCATGGAAACCTTTCTGGAAAATCTCATTATGTGATAAACTGAAAAAATTCCAAATCAGTGTTTCCCCGTGACAATCGAACCCTTGACCTCCGGATCGGGAGCCCATGGCTCCGAGCACAGGACCAGGAGACAGTGTGCGTGTTGATATTAAAAGATAGAGACAGCGGCAACGAACGCTCTTTTACAAGATATTTTAATTTGCAGGGATTTTCTGTCTGTCTCTTGACTCTAGTCCTAGACAGAGTGAAAGCTGTGGAACAAGTTTATTTATAATCAGGGCTTACTTCAGTCAAATAGTTATAATTATAATATTTCAAAGAAATATAATGGATTTGCTTCTGTTGAGGCAAAATATGCAATTATACCAAGGGAGAAAATAAAAAACTAAATGTCCCAAACCTATTTTCAATTGTAACTTGCAATGGAACTGAACTCTCATTTCTTTCGTCAACTCTAGCGAGTGCAAGATCCTACATATGTGGGTGCACTATGTTCCAAATGACTCTCTCATTCCAATATCACTGCATCGCTTAATGCAATTCTTTCGGATTTCAATAAAAATATTCGTATCCGCTCTCCAATTTTCAAGATGTCGTCTTCTTGATTTCGGAGGACGAAGTATTTATACCTACGCTACGTGGATGATTTACTGAATTTCTTATTACTTTTTTTTTGTCAGGAAAACCAACAGCTTTAACATAACACTTAATCGTAAAATCGAATACGTATAAGTCTTCTTTGTATTGCTAAATTCAATTCATTAGACTGAAATACTTAATTTCATTTGACGATGCCTGCACGTGCATTTATACTCTTATATGGGTTTCCTTCCTCCACCAAATAACAACAAATTTCAAGAGCCAATGTTATGTTTATAAAGCTGACGAAATTTATGTGTCTGGTGGGCTCAGTAAGCCGGGCAAATGAGCGGCGGGTAAAGTGCTCCGCTTCTCGCCCGCCACTAAGACATCTCAAGTCGAATCCGTCATTATTATTCCATAGCGTCCGCTCACACTGCAGCACCTGCGCCCACGTACAAATAGCCACGTAAACCTGACAAATCGCGCCACATTCGTACCGGTCACGAGTTCGCAGCCAAAAAATAAATGTGTCTGTGGAGAAACTTGAGGCTTAGCGGGGATTGGAGCGACCGACGCGACCTCTACCCACACGCCGCCACATTACCGTTTTTGTCTACACTCAGCCGGATGGTGGGATTAATTTTTTGTTCCTGCTTTCGGGATGAGGGCAAATGTTTGTAGTTCTCATTGTTTCCTATTCATTCGCTGCGGTTTTGTGGGGATTAAACTAGGAAGGGGAAAACGTAATAAATATCAGTACTTATTACTTGTAGAACGCAAAGATAATTAAATTGTGTTTTACAATTTCTTTACTTGATCTTTTTATCTTTTACGTATGTGAAATTCTTTGCACAAATTGGTACAAAACAATTCTGTGTGTGTGTGCGGCGAATTTCATGAATTTCATCTACGAAAAAATTGCAGATATAAATCCAACCCAAGACAAAAAAAATGTACTAGTTAAAAAATACATACCTCAAAAATAATTAACATACCAAAATAATCTTGTTAGTGGGTAATTAATCATTGTTGTCGTGTGGTTGTGGGTGATTTGGCTATTAACGGTCAAATAGATGAACAATGTGATCGTAACGAGGTATAGTTTGTTACCAGATTTATGAAGGATGGTGCAAAATGTACGAGACTAGATAATGCCCTCGATTCTGGCCGCCACATTCTTAACTAATTTTAAGATAGCACTGTCACTTTCTTTACTTTGACATAATAACAGGATAGCAAATAAACACATGTGTTTGACGTTCCTAATTTGACATAAGCTGATTTAAATAAGAACAGAGCATGTTCCTTATTATACGTTAAATAAGCAATCTAATGTCAAATTTAAGCAAGCTAATGTCAGATTAGGAATGTGAAACACATGTGTTTATTTGCTATCCTGTTTTTATGTCAAATATAAGAAAGTGTCAGCGCTACTAAGAATTAGAATTAGTAACTGGACGGCGTGAATCGAGGCCAATGTATACGTTACTAGTTCTCAGGTGGGTTGTCAGGAAGGTAGCGCTGCTGTTTGTTTCTTGGGTGTAGGTACCTACGGGGTGTAAGGGACAGCTTCGGTTGCTCAGTCATCGAAACTGAACAACTTACATCAGGAATTTTTTCAGGAAATTAAATCAGTTTGCGGGAAGCTGTCCCTTACACCCGGTATAGTTAGGTACTTTATTCCTCTGACCAGGAAGCACACGAGATGAGTAGATCATTATTAGTATAAAGTCATTGAGAGTGCAGGAAGCCCAATTTCAACGAAAACACACTAGTTCAACAAGACCTTATTTAGTCCGCGTAACACATTTTCCCCAACAATTAAGTCGTTAAGGGCGTATCGCAATCTCCTCTGCTAAATCATGCAATGCGCGTGTACCTCGTGTTAAGGTGCGTAACATCATAAACCGGCCCCTTGAATAAGTAAACTCCGCTAAAGCGCTGTAGGTTATTAATGAGAGCTATCACACGGCGGCTTAACACTTTAAGTACGGTCGGATCCCGCTGATACGTCTTTAAATTATGTACCTTATGTCGAAGACAAAACGACACTAATTCTGGATAAAATAGTAGCTCGATTTATGATACTAGGTATTAAACCTTGTTTTGTTTAGTAATTGTTGTGGAATTATTCTTTTTTTAAGGCTGGATGTAAGATTTTTTTCAGCAGGGACGGATATAAAATGTTGGAATGGAACAAAATATTATCTTTAATTTTAAAGGACCTTTGTTTGGCAAATAAAATGTAAAAAAATTTTTAACACGTCATATAAAATGTCCTGCGTTCAAATTAAAATAAAAAATTTGTCACTTGTGTTTGTTGTTATACTGTGCTATTTTATGTCTATAGGCCCTAAAAATATTTTGGTCAAGTCAACATTTTACCCATCCCTGTTGAAAAGCCCCTTACATCTTGCCCATCTTGCAAAGTTTTGAGATAGATTTCACTATGTGTTAAATATGCATATCCCAGCACAGACGCTTGTCTTTTAACTACAAATTTAACCAAGTTCATGTAGCGCATAAAGTGGATGGCGGCTTAAGTGTCGCCGCCACTGCAGCTTCTTTATAAAATCAGACATATTTGCAATGCAGATAGCCACTGAAGCAAACATTATTCTTGCTTTAAACCTTCAGACACGGATAATGATTTCTTTTAGCAAGATCAGAGAGATGGGAAACTGTGAAGAGCTCATGTTGGTGAAAAGGGACGAAATAAAAAGATTTTATGCCCAGATCCGGCGGCCATGCCGGCGGCTTTGGTGTGTAGGAGGCTTAAAAATTATGTCGATCTTACGTTTTTCGCTCTAGCATAAATGCGCTATTAAGTGATTTGATCTACAGTTCTGTCGATCAACCGTGAATTGCTCTATCGTTGGTGAAACGTATCGCACTCGTATATTAAAATAAAACTCATTACACATAGATTATTTTCTACTTTCTGTAACAAATATAAAAGTCGTCACGTCTGGCGCACTCGCATCACTAATCGCATACGTTCCTTGGCGTTTAACTTTGTGCTTGTTCTTGCGAGTTTGGTTGAAGGAGTATTGGCAAACCAAATTGAGCAACCCTCGGATTCCGTTTCGCCTGATGAGATGCGGCTTTGTATAAATAATTAGTACTCGGGAGCTAGAGATGAAAATCAATTAAAAACAATAGCTCTTTCCTCTAGACTACTCCAAGGATTGTACCATAGCTAGTCAGAAAGTTACGTAGGATCATCTGCTCAGATTAGACATAGTGAGAAACACCTACGACCATTAATAATAAAGAGCATATAATGTTGTCCATAACATAAGTCTCGCTACGCTCGGTATTTTACTATAGAATCATTCAAAAGACGCCCTTGCCGTAAAAATATTATTTTGCAGCGCATAAGTGTACAACTTGAAAAATAATTTTGTATTCAGTATTCGTTTCGTTTGTTTGTTAAATGTCAACGCCATGTCAACGCGATACAATACAACTTGAGTCGTATGTACATCGTTTTTCTGCGTCGGTGTCCTGAATAATAATTTTCTAGACGTCTATATTGCGCTGTCTTTGAATGACTTTGAGCTGCTTTGAGCCAACACCTTTACAAGAGGAGTGTACCTATGCTTGGTAGGCTTCGTGAATTGGCAACGGCCTTCACTGGGAGTCCGGTGCAGAGCAGCTTGCTTTGTTTCGTCGTTGTGTGGGAAAATCGTTGACTGTCACGATTCAATTCAATGTAATGTCGAAACTGTCTCTGTAGTCTTAGGCTGTGGACCTGCAGGTTATGGGTTGGATCTTAACGAGAAACGACAAACTGCTTAACAATTGGGCTTATGATCTGAACATGCAATAACCTCATAATTTTCTCAGCTTTTCGAAAAACGATACTTACCTGTAGGTAGTAGTAGGTCAAAGTGAAAAAAAAATAATACATGAGTGGCGTGTTTCAGTGGCACACACGAAAAGTATCAAAACAGAAGTATATAACATTTTTATTAAATAATTATCACCTGTGTGATGACCGCATGGAGTCGTTAGGCGCGTCTGCCGGTAGGTTTTTATTGTCATGCGTGTAATAAACTTACACAGTAAGTAGTAAAAAAAAGAATGGAAAGATACGACACGAGATAATGTGTAAGAACAGTGTACCTTTTAGAGGAATGTTTTCTTGAAAAATATTTGTCTATTTGGACAGAAAAAGTTTTTGAGAAACTTAGCATCGTCTTGATAAAGTGACACCAGAAATAAAAGGTGCTAAAGGTACTGTAAAACATTAATCGAATAGATTGTTCTTTCTCGTTGTTTGCCGATAAGACGCCATCGGGAGTGTTTTGTGAGAATATTGCCCTTATACTAAGGCATACTTTGTAAGAAAGTTTCTTGCTTCATTTTATCCACGTCAGCCATCATTTTAACACTTCTATTCTAAACATATGTTGTTATATCTTAAGCTTCCAAGAAATCAAAATACAAAATATTGGTAAATACCAAATTTCTGTACAATTAAGCAGCTGAACAGGATATGTGGTAACCAATTTACAGCATAAATGCAGGAGCATCATGGAAATTGCGGAGTGCGTTGCATGTCGGGTCTAAGCAGATTATTACCCCCGAAATAATGATTAGGTGGATTAGCAAATGTACAATTACATAACCAAAGATAATCACTACGATTAATAATTTGTGCGTGTTTATTACTTAATCTGTTAAACGGCTGGACGGGTCTGCATAATATTGGTATTCTATTTACAGAAAAATATCTAGAATATGTGTCTCAATACAGGCTACTGTGCCGCGATTATTACCGCGATATTTTAAAGCGGTTACACCTTCCATAAAAATGTAGGCATTTATTTATTTTTCTTTATTAGAAAACACCAAAATAGCGACGGCAAATAAGTGAATAAGGATTACTGTAAAAGAACCCGATGGTGTAACGTAACTGTGAACGTAACCCTTCAAAATTCCATGAAAATATAGACGCAAAGAAAACTGGATATAGGTACAATAACATAATCAATAATCCTTGTAATTGTAACACTCTGTATCTCGCCCAGTTTGTCGCTCCAACAGCGCTGCAGGCTTCACAGGCGAACGCGTGAGTCTGAATAGTGGCGCCATCTCGCACATGACTGCACCACCGGATTCCAGATGAGAAATCCGACACACTCCAGCTTCTCTGGTCTATTCTAAGATAATCATGCGATATCTGATTGATGTGCAAACATATAAGACGTATACAGCAGTCATATCTTATACCAGAATTCTCTAAAATCCCAAACTAACCGTTTGATTATTTTCTTGTTCTTAGGATCACTTCCAGCATCACATAGCTAGTGACTTATTGTTGTTTTACCACCAAAATACAATCGCGAGTATACCCGGCAAACAAGTAAAATGATGTATAAATGTTTTCTAAAGTGCAATAACGTACTCTGAATTGAATTTGATGTTTTCGAAATGTAAATAGACGTAGCGAAAATGGATTTTGCTAAATCTTTGACGCTCTCTGCCTGTGCACTCTGCAAATCCTATAAGGATAGCAACAAGCAAACCTGTAACGTTAGCCGCCGGCCAAACCGTCGATCGTTCACGACACACCAACTCCGCCGACCAAACAGTCGATTTTACACTAATTCTTGTTCGGCGCTCTAAATGTACAAGGTGTTTGTGGTAAAGTTAGTGGTAACTATACGGGGTGTAACGGGAATTGCGTACTTGCATAAGGATCGGCTCGACCGAAGGTTTGGTGCTCCGCCGAAGGGGTGTTTTGATTGTAGGCAATGCAAAAATCATTGACAGCAGCGTGTTGAACGGACCCTTCGGCGCCGAACGTTACCACACGTTACTCAAATTTGTTGCTGCCCTAAGGCGTGATTTTATGTATACGAGTATGTCTGTATTGCATGGTACCGGCTTAGGTACGTCGCGGTAATACCACTAAACCGATAGGCTCTCGGTCGAGAGAGCAAGAGACAGGTATGCTCGTCGCAAGCCGCTCGGAATGATTGTGTCTCTCGCATGATTGGGCGACATCCATTGACACTGAATATCTTCCCTTACCTTATTCATGCCTATAGGTACTTCAATCTGCATTTTGTAGTACAGCTAGTACCTTACCGTATGAGCTTAGGGAATTATCCTAATGGTTATTGAATACATGGGTTTATACTCGCTAGAGAAATTTATATGAGCCTATTCATAATGGAAAATTGTTCCTTTCGTATTCCAATATGTCTGTACTGTTAAATAAATATCCGCAAAGGGCCGCCTGGCTCGCGACCACCCTGGTTCGCGCTCTGTCACCGGTCATTCCTGACCTAGTGTCTAGAGTCAAGAGCAAACCCATTTTAAAAAAATAGATAAAAATTTGGTTACCAAAACTTTCTAAAATTCTGAAATTAAAAGCCCTGTTGGTAAGAATTTAAAGGAAAATACTGAATACATTATGAAATGTAGACAGAACTAATCAAATCTGCACATTGATCTTTTTTAAAAATTATCCTCTATCAGAACTTTAATTGCCAAATTCAAGAAAATAGTTATATTTGGATAAATTGATCCCATTACATACAGATTGATGAGAAAACGTAAATAAAACACATCTGGTAATGAATCCGGCGTGAATCCATCGCAAACAACGAGCGCAATGATTACGCCCTATACGGAAATTGGACAAATAAGTTTATTTAAAGCGTAATTTACTCCGAGCAAATGTTTGCCGGCGCGATAGTGGTGCTGTATGCGTTTGTATAAATTGTTATAGGTACTAGAAGAAATGTAGAGTATTCTAAATAGTACTTATACCGTGTGTAAGGGACAGCTTCCCGCAAACTGATAGGGGTTAATCACGCTCAGTCAACGAAACTGAACAACTTTCACTAGGAAATTCTTTCAGGAAATGAAAAGAAAAAATTTGCTTATCCATACAAATTTTCTGATTGAGGTGATCATTTTGTATGGGAAAGTAATTTTTTTAAAATTTCCTGAAAAAAACCTGGCGAAAGTTGTTCAGTTTCGTTGACTGAGCAACCCCCGGGAAGCTGTCCCTTACACACCTACCTGCAAATATGCTAGTTAGACGGAGCGATAGAAAAACTTTGAATATCTAAATATGTCTACCAAAAATTTCGCAAGGCACGCCTTGGGGTGTGGGTCTGTGGGTGGAGGTAGACATGAGGTGAACCATTTTCACTTGGCGGCATTTGTAAAGCGCTCGCCAAATAAAGGGTGTAAGAGACAATTTCCCGAAAACTGATAAGGGTTTCTCTTTTAACGAAACTAAACAAATTTCACCAAGATATTTTTTACAAGAATTGTATGTTATCCATACAAAATCAGACAACACATATGCGATGCTACGGCGTAGCTCTTTCGTAGCATTCTGCTACGCGCTAACAAGATACAAAATGAAACCATTCCGGGTAAACCAGTTTTACGTAAGACACAACAATGATCTTCAAATTTGTATAAATTTCCAAACGATATACCAATGAGCCAGTTGTTTTACTAAATAATGTATCATTCATTAGTTCAGTGCGCGTTCGGGCGGATCGTTTGCAGAAGCGCTCGCCAAATAATTACTGCAGTCGTGAACTGTGAACAAACAGTCTGATTGCAGGGACGGCATTTACAAACTTTATGAGCATAATAAACAAACTACTACAAATAATACAGGTACAGGTTTTACCTGTAAAACAAAGGAAGGTTACGACTAGTGTGGTTTTATTTCATTTCTGGTAATGGTGTGACGCACAACGGAATAATAGTGATGGGGTCTACCTAATGGTTCACCCCGCGCAACGGCAATGAATGATCCCATAAAAGTGGCATGGGCTCCGCAAAGGGCCGCCTAGTTTGCGATCAAAGTCCGGCGCCAAACAGCTTGCTGTGTTCCGTCGGTGCGTAAGAGTGCCAGTACAGTACCACAACGGGCATCTTCTGGGTGAGAGAAATTTGGAAAATTAATTTTAGATAATCTTCCATGGAAATTAATCATGTAGAGTAGAATGTTTGTCTATTGTATTGAAATTCCATCAAGGGCCTTCAACGCATATTCCCCGAGGGCCTGCACTCCTGCAGCCCGTACTATATCTACACTGATTGGCAGTCATGTGATACTGCGGTGCACCTGGAACCTGAATAATCTCTCTGGAATTCCATGTGAAGTTGAATGAATTCTACCTAGTTGTTCAATTGAATGACCAATTTATCAGTCATTAGTAAGACAGATTAAAAAGCTTTTAAAGCTAGTTATATAATTTTAGTTTAGTCTTCCATGCTGGACTGGAAGTGCGTGTGGTAAAAATCAGTTAAGGGATTCGAGGGTTTCGAGGATTCGAGGGTATTGTAATTTAGACGATAGGCTGACAACCTGTCACTATAGCAATATACAGATCTATCTGGAATAACCCTATACGTGGCGGAACGATCTTTGATTATGTCGTTTACGCTCTGCCTACCCCATTAGGGATAAAGGCGTGATTTGTAGGTATATTTTTAAAATGTCTAATTAGAAGTGTAATCCCATAACAATAATAGCTAGGTTTCAAAATGTAGTCTAAAATTGCCCTCTATATTTTTAGTGTGTACGTGAAAATGTAAGTAAATTCAATAGATTCCATCAAAGTGGAACGTTTGTCTATTTGAATCTCATCAGAGGCTCTCAAAGCATATTTCCCGGGGGCCTGCAACACAATACCTAGCTGATTGGCTGTCACGTGATACTGCGGTGTATGTGGTAAGTGCCCTGAATAATCTCTCTGGAAGTTCATAGAATGATACAGCATTTGTTTTATGTATTTTTTTTTAAAGTGTGCCTAAACATTTAAAGATAAGTTATACCTACTCATAATAATGATTAACTTCCACCATAATGATATTATACTGAAATATGAAATAACGGGTCTAACGGGCCTGTCAGCTGATTCAGTCGTTTTGTATGACAGATCCAAATATTTGTTGAGCAGCATGGGTTCAAATTCAAAACGACGAAAAAAGTGTTGTTCCCGACATCTGGAAACAGACATAGGCTCGTATTTATAAAGCTATCTCAAGATTGAGAGCAATATTCAGTGCGGATTTGACAGGTGATTTTGTAAGGAATGACGTTTCTTATACGAACTCAAACTCACTGTCACTCTTGATCTTGAGGGTTGATTATAATACGGGACGTAGTACTTACATTGCAATAGACGGCTAACATTATCAACGTTAGTGTGATTATCCATACAAGTGTAGCCCGGAACACAAGTCGAGCCATGAAACACCGTAATGCAGTCCTCAGGGATAAACAGACAAGATATTCCGGTTTAAACTGCTTTGTTATCGACACAAACCACCGCTGCATGGATAGACTGGAATCTGAACTAGCGTGAAACCGGTTTGGAGCCGGTTTTAGGCGGATCGTTGATGCGTTCAAGCTCAATATCAGGCTTACACCTTGCTCTATACCAATAATAGTTCGGTTTATGAAGCAGTAGTTAAGCATAATAAATTTTGGTTATGTTAAAGCACTGAATACCAACCAAATTAAATTAAATTCAAGTAAGTAGGTATCCCTTATTATCTCACGTCGCTAAAAGCTTTTTCCATCCTGGACTGGGATCGATAGAAAATCTTTTTTCACTAGACAATCAAGTGATTCTGCCTGCAATGTGCTAACCAAACTGGAGAAAACTTCACGAAGTTATAAATTGACAGGTATCAATTGACAGGAATCCAACCCACGACTCCCGGGTCAGGAGCCCATGGCTCAGACCACGGCGGACTTACAACAATATGATAATAGGATCTAATAAGCCAGCTTACGGTGACAAACCGTTTACTAATCTGATTTATGCTCTGGAGATGCGTCAATATTCACTCCGCTGCGTCCGTATTGCAGATGCATTCTCCTAATTAGTATTCATTACCAGTGATAAATAGCGCCCCATATAATATAGGTGCCTGGGTGAGATATGAATTCAAATTAGGTACTGAGTAATTATATTATGACTATCTCTCGGCCCGCGGTTTTACCCGCGGCAAATTCCTTTTTTCTCGAGGGAATGAGATATTTTTTCGCAGTAAAAAGGAGCCTGTGTCCGTTCCCAGGATCACACATTTTTTGCTACCACATCAAAATCAGTTTAGAGTCGATTCATACCGGGACGCGACGCGACGCTACCTAGCGAGCACTTTTCAAAAGCTTGATACGTCTTGAACTGCCGCCGTATAAGTAGGTAATCTATTTTGATCCCATATCGAAAAAATATACACATTTAATTTCATTAAATATTTCTGAGGGACTGCTTCAATTAATAAAATAAACCTAACTAATCGCTGGTATTGTTAATTTATTTATGTTAGCAGTTTTTTCAAATCTGTGTGCAGTTCGATCCCTATCTTACGTGCCTTTTAACAAACGACCAAAACGGAAATTCAATTTATCCAAGTTCGGATTCCACTTTCGTAAAGAATTGCAATTCAGTCCGTCAGGAGTTGTTCTTTGTGTACAAACATGTTCTTCCAAACAATTGGATGTGTATGGAAGTAGGGCAAATGGTCCGTTTGGATTTCAGTCACGGACTCATCCAAGAGACACTTGACGGCCCGTGAAAATCTTTCTTTTCCATCCGTTAGTGGGCGCTTTTCCACTAGACGGCACGTCAACGGCAACGGCGACGGCACGGTACCGTCGACGATATCGTAGGTGAGATAATGTATGAAAATCAATGAAATTATAAGACACGCTTTTCCACTTGCCGGCACGGCACCGTCACGGCATGTCATCGATTCCCATAGATATTGTAACGTGATCATCGCCGTGCGGTCGCCGTTGCCGTTGACGTGCCGTCTAGTGGAAAAGCTCCCTGTGCTTTGTAGGTAGGTACATACTGGGTCTAAGGGAAGCCTTCCGCAAACTGAATGTCCCTTACACCTATGGTGTTTTAACGAATTCGGCAATTGGCCGTTTGATGTTTGCCGAAATAAAAGGCCATTTCGTAGATTGTGCCAACGAGGGGTATATTTCTAGTTTTTCCGAAAACAGAATGTTCGTAAAACATTTTTGAGGGACATAAAAAGTAGTCAAACTTTTCAGTTCTCTTGACAGTTCAGTAGAATGGATTAGCCCATAAAACTATCCAAAAAGGACGGAAAGTTATAAATCAATTACAAAGGTTTTCCTCTTTTACTAAAAGCCTAAAACAATGTCCCGTGAAACTCTGTAAAAGAGGGTAAAATCATAAATCACTTGTGGCTATGCAACTGCCACAGTGACGTGACAAAATGAACAACATCTAAACAAATTAGCTAACTAAATTTTAGGGCATAAACCTACTTATGAAACTGAACAACTTTCTTCAAGGTACATAGGTCGAAATATGAATAAGAAAAATGTTGAGCCCGCCCATACAAATAATGGTGCCAGCTGCTTGACAGTTCTTGTTTCATGTTTTGACCTATAGTTGTTTAGTTTCAAAGATACGAGAAGCTTGGAATTGACAAAAATATTATAGTCTTTCCGAAGGAAAATGTTTTATTCTCACGGTAAAACTAACAGACCGGGTGAGACCGCGAAACAAGATAGTAACAATGTTTATAAAAGACATTGTTTTCCGGGATGAGCGCCGGCACAAATTTTAATTTGGGATTAAGTAAATGGGTTTTCACTCAACTTTTTCCAGGAAGATTTACTTTACTTCACTTTGTGTAGAAAGCTGGACTTTTAAATATAACACCACCGTTGAGAGACGTTCCGTTTGTTTCTCAGTTTGATTTTACTTAATACCGGGTGTAACGGACAGCGTACCAGAGATGGATAGGAGTTGCTCAGTCAACGAAACTGAACAACTTTCACCAGGAAATTCTTTCAGGAAATAAAAGAAAATTACTTTCCCATACAAAATTACCACGTCGATGAGACAATTTGTATGGAAAAGCAAAATTTTTGTTTTTGCCTGGAGCTTATGCTCTTTGGTGTAAAATGCATAACAAAGGATCTAGTTATTGAATTTCACTGTACCCGTACACATTGGTAAATGCTTGTGGTATATAAATGATAAATGAACTAAGGCCCGTATTTATAATCAGCCCTCAAGAGTGACAGCGAGTTTGAGTTCGTATCAGAAACGTCATTGCAATACAAAATGACCTGTCAAATCCGAACTTAATATTGCTCTCAATCTTGAGATAGCTTTATAAATACGAGCCTAAATCACTTACTAAATCGGAAAATTGCAAACTCTTCAGACTTTTACTAAGTAAAATATAAATTTTCTAAAATGTACGAGATTCTCATTAGTTTCTGTTTACTATCTTGTGTACATAGATCCAATCATAATTTTCATTTAAGTAAGCTCTATATTCTTGGAAGATTATTGTTTGTATTAAGAGATTGAAACTAATACAATTAATGTTCAATGAGCATTTATTTCTGACATCAAAAGAGAGAAGATAATTCTGCACATCGCAATATATCAAAATATTTTTGAAAAGATATATCTTATACACGGTCTTTTAGGAATGGTTTGGTCTAGTGACTTGCCGCCATTAAACCCACGTCATAGCGCGGCGGCCAGACGCAGCTCTGGAAATCATTATAAAAACCTACCGACTATTGACTTTTTTATTTTTGGAGTTGGATTTTTTTAAATATTTTTTATGAGCTTTACTTTACTGAAACATCCCCTAAGCTATGGCACGCAATTAAATTAACATCCTGTATAGCTCCCGGTAAAAAAAAAATAACAAAAAACCTGGTAAAAAAATGCAGAACACAAACTTATCAAATTACTAAGTTGGTGAGTTTTGAATTTGCTAGTGACGTAAATGGAATCAACATGGCGCATCTACCGTCTCGTAATCTGCACAATAATTGCGTTCATTTGCCAATAAACCAACAATAAACCCTCGGAGACGTCCCGGGACAAGCTCGCTTTAATTAGTGACAGACAAACGGTACAAGCATCTATTATATATAGGTATACAATTAATATACTCATCAAAATATAAATGTTATGATCATTAACGTATAAATAAATTAGGTACTTTGAATTTGAAAAGCATGTATTTGATTTATTTATCAGTTTTTTGGCGAACTAATGAAATTGATGTATGCTATAGATAAATAATCGTCTCCGAGCGTATAATAAATAATGTATCCCTAGTTTAATTAAATCATATTTTTGTACAGGTAGGCAAAAATAAATTTGAGCGATTTGAGGCAATTTCACCAAGAACTCTGGAAATCATGCGGCTATCTTAATGTGCTACTGTATCCACAATCAGTAAGATACAAATACACTGTAATGCGCATTAAAAGTCATTCCCTGGAGTCCAAAATGTTTAAATTCTAAAAGTGAATAAAATCAAAATGGTAATACAATTTCCGAAGCTATTCACAAAGGTCGTGGGATTTTCTTTCACACTCTTCGCTCTATTTCGTCCCCGAGGCCGAGTCTCAGTTTACACCCTTATAAACGGAACAACACGATCAAGTTTATTTAATTTTCTTGTTACAGCGGGGAGCCTGTATAATTAACTATCAAAATTCAGCTCACTGAAAAAACACCTACAGTTACTGCAGAGCCGAGGTAGTTGGATATTGCATAGTGATGGGACGCTGTAACTAGTATCTGATATCTAGTATTAAGACTACGTATATTTCGTAAGGTCGTGCTCGTGCTGCAAATATATGAAAAATAAAACTGGGATATTTTAAAATAATTTATTGGAAGAATAACTTAAACCTAAATTAAAGATTATTTTACTTCAGTTACTTATGTTTTTCAGTTTAACAAGGTTTGATTAAAATTTATTTTCTTTATCTCTTTGTAACCCTATTCTTGCTCCGTATAATTTGCTTTGTCGTTGCTATTTTCAAAACTTTTCGTTAGTCTTAGGAATGATGATCGTATTTTGTCAGTCTATCAAAAGAAAAGAGTCTGCGTTAATCACATTTGCTGACCAGACAGAAAATTCCTAATCATGGCAATATTGGCAATGCTTTGACTTTGCAATAGCATAGATTAGAAATAGATATATTCTCAAACAACGTTCCCAAACAAACCATTATTTCAATTAACTTGACGCAGAATAACACAGTCCACGCATTGAAAATTCGAACGTGAATTTTAGATTGAAGTTTTGCCTTTAGTATACCTACCTGTTATTACATTTTATGCGGTACAACACTAAAAGACCGGTATAAGCGGAATGACTTTCCGGTCCCGGTGGGATCGTAAAAGTCAACGCATGCATTTAATTTCAGGAGTTATTTTACAGCATGTACGTGAAACTACATGCGACACTCCATTTTTTTGGCTAAATAAATGCTGACTTTTGGAGTGGAAATGAGGTTTAAGTTTTGTGAGCTTGTTCGATAGGATAGTGCTTATTACCCATGAGTTGAAATTGCTAATTTCTACGTAGTCTCTAGAGGCTTCTCTTCTAAGTAGGTGGTTTTCTCAGAACGATAATGCAAAATAATACATTTAAGCTGATTAATTTGTGAAGCTAAAATAAAATATAAAAATTTCATAATAACACTTTCCAAAATTTCATAATGTGTAACAATTCATTAGAGGCTATTATAATTATTAGCATGTATATGGTAAACTGCTCTACTTGTGTTATAGAGGAAGAGCCAGGCCGTCAGATGGCAGTTCCCGTTGGAGTTCTTTACCAACAATCGGTATTATTGTGTTCAGTATGAACGCCTAAACCAAATGAGACCGGGTGTCGCATTTTTAATTGGTGAAAATAAAAAATAAAAAAAAGTCATACATAAATTTGATAATAATCATACACCCCTCCCTCACTTTGTTCAGAGGTT
Source organism: Scrobipalpa atriplicella (assembly GCA_029255725.1). Lineage (NCBI taxonomy): Eukaryota > Metazoa > Arthropoda > Insecta > Lepidoptera > Gelechiidae > Scrobipalpa > Scrobipalpa atriplicella. The sequence goes on along the minus strand of JARACY010003795.1, from coordinate 14,537 downwards.
CATACTGAACACAATAATACTAGAACTCGTGTCTCCAACGGGAATCATCATTTAACGTCTTTCGTCAGAGCGGCTCTCCCTCTACTAGTAAATAGCAAACATTCACCTATAGTGTCTATGCCTATAGTCTAAGCCCTAAGTCAATATAATTGTTTGCATAAAGCTGTATCAATATTGATCTATTAGCTTATCGCCCTCCAGTTTTACTTGCGTTTTGCGGGAATTTTCTAAGAAAATGTAATATTTTTCTTACAGGAAAAATAATTACTTAGAGGAGCTCACCGAGGGCAATATATTTGTTCCGATCTGCACGCATTATTTAGATAATCTATTTATCTTTAAGTATGTACCAAAAAAAAGTAGGTGCGTGTACTTATGTTTTTACGCGCGTGAGAAGTTATACTTCTTTGACATTTTTCATAATATAGGTTCTATGTCTATTTTGTGGCAAATTTTAACCTGATGCGCGCGCATTTCTTACGGCCAACTTCATGGGTGGTAATTTTGTGTTACAGATCGTAAAATTTCACTCTCAACAATTTTTCATAACGCGCCTCAAGAAGTATAACTTCAATAAACACAGACTTTACGAAACATAATAAGAAAAATCTTCAAAGCATTGACTTATTTACATTTTATTTTCCTCATATTTCTTTACATGAAATAAGACGCAAAGAATTTCAATTTAACGTTTATTGAAGATCTCCTTGGAAAGTTTGAAATGTACAAAGTATCAACGTTTCCTGGAGATATCCAAAGTTGCCGCTTTGTGAAATGTTCAAGTTTCGTGTACAAAATGCATTGTACACTGAAGCATACTCCTTTAAAGTTTTGCGAAAAGACTCTGCGCTTCATAAGTAACGATAGGGATAGAGGCAATTTTGTTACTCTTTGTAATCTTGTCAAACTGATGTTAGGATGATTGCTGTTATAATTAGCATGTGACATGCTCTTTTTTGACATGCTGTACAGGGAGCGATAGAAAATTTAGATTGTACCAGCTGCATCTCCCGGGAGGCATGCTGTAAAAATTTACAGCTAAGGGATTCGAAGGTTTTAGCATTGTAATTTAGGCGATAGGCTGTCACTATTAGCAATATACATTCTATGTGAAATAACCCTCAAAACTTGTCAGACGTGGCGAGACGACCTTTGTTTAATATAAATTTTCCCAAAAATGGCAGACTAAGGCTCGTATTTATAAAGCGATCTCAAGATTGAGAGCAATATTGAGTGCGGATTTGACAGGTAATTTTGTACTGAAATGACATTTCTGATACAAACTCAAACTCGCTGTCACTTGAGAGCTGATTATAAATACGGGCCTAAAAACATTTCCAAAATCTCCCTGCCTATTACTTTTTTATCATGGTAGCCATGACCGTAAAATAACCATTATTTAACGGTTTCTATTTAAATATTATAAACCATAGATTTACGACCTTCCTATGTCTGCTTTTAATCCGGATCACGTCACGGTTATACAACAAAAAAACCAGCATCCGTGCAAATTTGCATGTGAATGAGGGGCACATCCTACTGTACCACTAAACGTAGTACAGCCGGGCTTTTTTGTGGACCTTACAACCGTGATTAACATAAAATGCTTGTGAAACCGCAATATGCTGACCGTCCTGCTAGATGAACTGTTTAGCTTTACATATACATACGGATTACATATATAATAATTTAATGTACCACATACTATACAATTTGTATGACGTGTCTATATAGTCATACCTGTAGTTCTTAACGGTAAGGCAGAGAATCAATAGTTTACTAGAAACCGCTACCACCACGTCTGAAAATCATAAGTGAATATATCGCTGAAGTGACAGATGATGGATGATCCAAGCTGTAAGCTCATATAAATTGTATGAAAAAATAAAATTTAATAAAGAAATAAATATAACCTAGTAAAATCTAACGGCAATAAAATTATGTGGAATTTAAGAGTTACCTAAACAATTTCGTCTGTAAATTGTTACATTAAATCATAAATTTTAAATTCATGTTATAAAATGTAAGTATCTGCATATTTATCCAGGCTTTAACTAGATTTGACAAAATATTATGGAAGCGGTAATTACCGACCTAAAGCTGCATACCGAGTGAGCCAGTGGTACCTATGCTATGCCGCGAGATGCCGCGCGCGGTTGAGTTGATAACTGAAACTGATAGGGATTACTCACTCAACAAACTGAATTAAGCCCTTTCAGACATGAAATTTGATTTAAAAAAAACATGAAAGTTGTTCAATTTTGCTGCAAACCTTTTCGGGGAGCTGTGTTCCTTACACTCTAGGTATTTCACACAAAGAAAATTCGACGTCAATCATTTCGCACACGAATTTATTTACTCGAGATACATTTAAATAAGCTCCTACATTCCTTGAATACAAACATACGTGTTTATTTGTGTCTCACAACATTTGTTGTGTAATATTGTTTGAATTTGTCTGTACCTCCCACATCCATTGTCAACCAGAATAAACACTACACAACCAAACCTTGGTTCATGGAATACATTTCTACTGAAAATACATCATAAAGACCTTTGTTCTGAAATTCTCAGAAATAATACTTCTGTTGAACAATCTCAAGTAATTTCGAGTAAAGTAATAAATATGACGTCATTGTAAAGTAGCCTTTGATGAGATGTCACTTTCAATAGCAGGCCCTTATTTTAAAATAATAAACGTTTCTTTAGAATCCCGGAGTAGGGTTGTAAACGACTTTGGAGTTGCCCCTTTTTGTACAAACGGGAATCCTCCAGAGCACCCATTGACCCTTAACGGGGCTTTGAAGTGAGAGTTAATTAAATTTCTCCTGCTTACATTACAAAGGGAGTTTACATTATGGACGCGCTCGAAAAACATAAATTGGCGAGCGGAAAAAATGATTTCGCGCTACTTTTCGGTTCTTTGTTCGGTATAATGGCATGATTCATTCAGAGTCACGCAACGAGATTCAAATATTTACGTGGTCGTTTTTTGGACTGAAACTTATAATGAAAAGTTTCCTATTTAATTATATTCGTTGACTCCGCTTTATGGGAGGCCTAGTGAGGCCAAATCGGGCTATTTTCCTATAAGACTGATAAGGTAGGTAGGGCCATTGTTACGAAGATAGTCGGAAACTTTCGAAAGTGACGAATTAAAAATGGATGCTCAGAAAAACATGGTAAAACCGACGATAAGTACCGCTGTCATACCCACATAATTTTTCATTTTTTATAGATGTTTTAATTTTTTATTTACTTTATGAAAAACTCAGCCGTGCGTAGTTTCAAAAGGACATCAGCGGACATATTTAATGTTTCTCTTTTTGCTGTCACTAATTAAGCCGGCATTTTCCATGGTAATTAGTACGTGTTGGTAATTTACACGCAGTATGCTGCTCTGCGCCGGACATTACACCCATATCACGTTTCTTTGTAGCCGACCGAGCTCACGCAGCGAATTTCAATTTTAGAACGACTTTTTGAATACGGACTTTAGAACCTTTTGGAGAGGTGTCACTATATTTAATGACCAAAGCGAAATTTATTTTTCGGAAGGAAAATATAATGGTAAAATGGCGGCTATTACTTGGCTTAGAACCAAGTTCTTTCATGGTACGCAGGGAATGATATACCTACCCCATATTATGTTTCTTTGTAGCCGCCCACGCGCACGCAGCGGTAAACGAATTAATTTCAACTCATGACCAAACGGAGCATTTTAGAACGACTCTCTGAACGCGGACTTTACAACCTTTAGGTATTCAGTTTGGTATTCAGTGACCCAAGAGAACCTTTATAATATTTTATGGTCTTATTTTATGTTAGGAAATATGGTGACAGGAGAAAAAAAAATCTTGTGAAATAATAGACCAAAGAGATTCACGTTTTTCTGAAAACAAACAAATAGCTCTTCTATTGCACAATTCTCAAGCAATCCGATTTAAAGTAAAGTTCAAAATAAAGTGACTTGGCAATTTCAATATAATAATATTTTTTGTTATAGGTATCACGTGTTGACGTGACAGTATCAAAACTTCTGATCAACAATGATAAATATTATCACATCATATCAATGCTTTTGCACCAGCCAAACAAAATCTATTTCCACTTTCAAAGGAGCCAAGTCTTTTGTTTGTGTGTGTGTGTGTCAAGATGAATATTCATAAACAGTCGTTAACTAAGGATGAGGGCCTCTGGAGAGCCATAAACTAGCTCGAGAGTGTCTTTTAATGCTGGTGGACTGACAGGTACGAATTCAGTAAAGTGGGAGCTTCTTGAACATTTTTTGATGAAGTTTAGTTTTGAAGGAGCTGTGGAATGGTATAGTTCTGAGTTAATTACCGTCCGTACATAGTGTACAACCACATTATAAAAATAATGCACAAAAAGAAAATTTATAAACATAATGGTATCGTTTTGTAATTTTCTGTGTGCCTACGCGAAAATTGTTTTTTTTTTTAGTTGATATCTGAAAACTCTGCACCATGGGATATGTACCTACAAAAGAGGCAATGGTCGCGGTGAGATGATAGTATTTTTTAACCGACAAGTAGGTACAGAAAATACATAATTGGCACATTTTAATATTTTCTTCCATTAACGCCCAAATCCGACCCTGTGTGTAATCAGGGCTAGTTGCTTCTCCGTGGGTTCAAGTGTCCTGTAATTACCTAGTATCTATCACTTTTTTGCCTCCATGAGAGGACGCCAAGTCTCTTGGATTAGGCGACTGTTTTTTATACCCATTTTTATAAGTAGCTGAGACAGCTAAAATAGAGGTGGGTTATGTGGCCATTCTTATTATTCCTTTATGATAGGGTAAGTTCCTTCCAAGCTGGACTGGGAGTGAAAGAAAAACATAGAATGTGTCAGCTGCATATCCTCCCGGGCATGCCGTAAAAGTCAGCTAAGGGAATTGAGGGTTTCAGTATTGTAATTTAGGCGATGGGCTGACAACCTGTCACTATAGCAATATACAGATCCATCTGGAATAACCCTTAAAATTTGTCAGACGTGGCGGAACGACCTATTTTAGGTTGTTAACGTCTGCCTTCCCCATTAGGGATAAAGGCATGATTATATGTGTGTATGATAGGGTAAGTCATATTCGATGTTTAGCAAAGACAATTACTTATTTTAGGATAGCAAAACATTCTTAAATACTTACTGTAGGAATTAGTAGAGAGGGTTCCAGTGATTAGCTATTTAGGCGATGGAATGATAATCTAGCAATACCACAGCAATACGCATTTGGTTATTTCTTAAACGATTAAGCAATTTCTTACACGTGGTGAAGACGCCCTTTTATTAGTCGTAGTTTCATAGGTCTTCAGTTCTGCATTCTACAATGCAGGTAAGTAGTCAATTAGGTTGCATATTGATCTGACTAATAAACGGTTATGGACCTGTATCCAGATGGTTTCCAGCAGGTCTGTGCTCTAAAATATGGAAAAGACCGTGAGAAGAGCCACAGCAATTTGTAGATTGAAAACCATACGATAAAAGAACTAATAAGTAATAAAAAAATATTGATCCGTGCTGAGATAGCAAATACAACCTACCACAAAATGACCACCTAGATCAGTCAACTTGTTTGAACAGGGAAGCAGTATAGACATTTTTGTGAAAGTTGTTCAGTTTCATTGACAAAGCATTCTGCAGCTGATAAGGGATCAGTTTGCGGAAAGCCGTCCATTACTAATTAAGTACTAAGTTTTAATTTACACAACTGCCTACCTGAATTTTCTTTCTTACATTTTTCATATTCAAATTAATTTATAACGCTATTTTTATCTTTTGAATATTATTTTCGTATTCTCTTTATAAATCGACTAGATATTACTTACGATATTAATTACCTTTGTCTTGAAGTAAAATAAGTTTGTTTGTTTAGGATCTGTTCTACCTATTTAGATTTTCAGTTCTTATTACTTGCTTACTTAACGATACTGACGAGAAGATTTAAGGAGGCGCTTTCATTCAGTCCTGGCAACGAGGGCAAAGCTACATCATCATCATCTTCCTAGCCTTTTTCCCGTATTTCACGGAGTCAGCTACCTAATCTTGGGGATTATACGTGGGTACTGGTTATTACACAGAGCGACTGCCATCTGACCTCCGCAACCCAGAAGGGAAACCAGACCCAATCCTAGATTAGGTTACACACAACCTTTTAATTTCTTCGTAGGTGTGTGCAGGTTTCCTCACGATGTTTTCTTTCACCGTATAAGTGCCGAATAAACGTACATATAAAATTCGAAAACCGAAAAACACATAGGTACGTGGTGGGATTCGAACCACGACCTTCTGCACAGAAGGCCGCGACCCTATCCACTACACCATCCGGGCTTCTACATATCCAACCTAATTTTCCTTAGCTCCTTATACTCCTCAAAATGATCCATTTGCCTAGCCTTTGTGAGTTAGCTAAAGTAATTTCATACCTTTTAGGCTTACGAGGTCCAAACTATGTAGGGTACTGAGCTGATTACGCAGGTAAGGCATAACAAGAGGGTAGATTGCTTAAGACGTGTTTAATGGATATAGTTGTGTTTTCAGGGTATATGTGTGTGTGGTTTTGTAATGCTGGAATGTTTGTAATCTATACTAATATAATAAAGAGTATAGATTTGTAAGTATGTGTCGATTAAAATAATCTATGATAGAAGAACATTTATGTCATTTTCTGGAAAAAATCTTTGTGAATGTTGTTCAGTTTCGTTGACAGAGCAACTTCTATCAGCTTGCAGGAAGATGTCTCTTATACACCCCTTATACCGGAAATGAAGGCCCCACCACAACACTAACCTGATACTTACGTTCTGAAATGTGGGGTCCCGTCACGGGAGCCCTCGGTAAACTTAATTAACAGCCCGCGTCAAGTTACATCGGATTTACGTGTTTAATGTGGCTCTGCGGATTAGGGTCACTGCCATTTTGAAATATAATTATAAAATGATTTTTTTTGCACATTCTGTATAGAAAAACATAAAGAGGTATGTTCCGTGCCAGCAGCTTCCCCTCCCTGGTATGTTGTAAAAACTAGCAAAGGGATTTGAGGGTTACTGTGTAGTTAGGCGATGGGCTAACAATCTGCTCTATAGCGATAAACATTTCAATCGGAACCTCAATATTGTCAGACGTGGCGAGTACGCTTTTAAAAGACATTTAAAGCTCTACATACCCCGTAATGGATATATTGTATGTAAGTGTTTGTTTTTTTTTGGTCGAATTAACAACACATTGCCAAACCATTTTATTAACTATGTAAGTAGGTATACCTATAATGTCATAATGGGAAAACTCTGTTCTATCTGCTCAACCCCAAATTTATTTTATATTTTTCAAATTTATTTTAGTGTACAAGTTGTTCAACCTTATTATGTAGTGTAGAGTTGAATCGTCACTCTGATTATATTGATGGAATGATTGTATCTTAGCAGGCACAGCCGCTATAGTTACTACACAACACATCACGCCAGATACCCTTCCTGAAACAGAAAACAAGAACTGAACACACTTTTTATTCATAAAACCTTAATATAACCTCAACGCTCTACCATGAGTTAATTATAAAGCTTAATAAGTTGTTTTTCCGCTGAATATTAGCAGCTGGCGGTACCGTCTGTTACCTCTGTAGGAGTCAAAGCAGTTTAGTGGTCAGATAAACAAAATAATTAAGCGCTTATGGTAATCCGGCGGGAGCGGCGCCAAGCGTCTAGCTTTATGTAAATCTAGCCCAGAGCGTATTTGAAAACCTGTTTTGTGGTGGACAGGAGATAGCGTTAGTTTTATTTATACGGGGTGTAAGGGACAGCTTCCCGCAAACTGATAGGCGTTGCTCAGTCAACGAACTGAACAACGCTAGTATTTTTTTTCAGGAAATGACAGAAAAAAATGACTTTCCCATACAAAATTACCACTTCGATCAGACAATTTGTATGGAAAAGCAAAAAGAAAACATTTCCTGAAAGAATTTCGTGGTGAAAGTTGTTCAGTTTTGTTCACTGAGCAACCTCTATCAGTTTGCGGGAAGCTGTCCCTTACACCCGGTATAGTGGTTGTAGTGTAGATAATTATCATCACGTTGTGGCATTGGTCTTAATTGACTTGTTTAATAAATCTGCAAAACAAATCAAAACGTATTATTTCAAAACTAAAAGATTATTTATCTAGCAAATCCATGACGATTCGAGACAACTTCTCATATTAAATGATTTTAAAAAACTGAGTGGAATTCCATTTTCAAAAGAAAAATAAATGGGATATCTACCTACAGGCAGGGTATCCATGTAAAAGCCTAAACTCGACGGCTCTCCCAACAAACGCAACGCAACGAACTCAGTCGGCTTTAATGCCATTTAAATTACAACGCGAGTGGCTTTGAGTGTCGGAAATTATGAATTTCAGCTGCAAATCTCAAATGAGGCTGTTGGCAGCGATGCTCCGACTGACGGTTTTTTAACATTCAAATTGAATGTTTCCTGCTGTTTACAATTGCAATTCCGGGAATCTGCTTTTCGTAATTGCTTTTTTGTTATTATAATAATGCTACCACGCCTGATGTATAGTTGGCATTTTTTGTTGCCCGTGATTTCAGAGAAGTATTTCAGTGTTTTGCAAGTTTGAACTTTGATGGCGCCAAGACTATCAAAAAAGTAAAAATCCCAAAAAGTAAGCAGTAAATCTCCAAGCTCAATATGCTTGTTCACTAACATCTAAATCTAACATAAGCTAATGTTAATCAAAATCAATCAGCAAATTGAACTAGGTAATGAGGCAATTGTCCTTTAGATTGTCACATCTTTTCCATAGGGTTTCCATAGTTTTGAAATAACGATACTGATTTACCATCTTTCAAACAAACCGAAATTGTGAAGTCTTGTGAAGCACTCGAGTAGGGCTCCCCAAGAGACGCGACATTATGAAGATTGCCTCCTCGACGCAAATAGTTATTGTACGGAGGTGTTTTCTTTATAAACAGTGGAGGGCGTAGTGTCTTCATTGTACGAGCCTATACAAACCGAGCCGCTACTCCACATTCCTCTCCCCCTTTCACATCGGCAGCTGCCAGCCAATTCTACTTTTGAATAACGATGTTTTGTTTTCCCACAGTTTGGGGGATTTTAGTCTGATAAATTGAATTTGAGCGGTGAAGACTTTACGATCACTACGTTCTTTTAGAATTTAACTATTCTTCGAATGGTTTTTCTATCGATAGAAGTTCTTTATTTTAGTGGTGAAAGACGGAAATCTTAAACGTTTTCCGAGCTATAAATTGCCCGTTTTTATTCCTGTGTTTCCTCGCCATTAATGGCATTCAAGCTGCAAGTTTTAGACGGTGCTAAAATATTGATGGATTTTGGTATAATTATGATGTGCGTTTTGGTACAACAACATAACCGATGTCATGTATGAGCTACGTAATTTTTTGCTCAAAAGAACCTTATATAAAAAAATAATAATCACAAATTGCTTTACTATTCTGTAGTCAGAATTCAAAACCGGATCGCCATCAATGACGGCATTTGAGGTTAATTGGAAAACTACTCGGGAATTAATCCCCTTTGAGGGGATAAGGGCTTGCTCCTCAACGTTGTTTATTTGTTTCGTCTCGACAAATACCGGAGCTGTTTTGATTGAAAGCCAATTTAGATATCGGGGGTGATAGGAAATGGGTTCGACGTTCAAATTAGACGTGGACAAAGTGTTACATTTCGTTTGTTTTGAGTGGCAATAGGATTCCGCCTCCGTGTTTTACTATTGTTTGTTTTCTGCAAAGTCTGATAGATAACGAAATCATACTCTCTTTTGTATAAAAGTAAATACTTATAGTCAATCACACTTTCATCCCTTTCCCCAGGTAGAGCATCATCCAGAGTGTCCAGTAAAGGTACCAACGAATGAAGGAAAGTGGGTCAAATATGATAAGTACACTCGTTTTAATGAGGCTTGGTGTTGGTAGCTGAAATATAATAAATACTCCTACCTAAAATGTGTGTGAAGAATATCCTATGACAGCTAGTCAAATAAAGAAGTGCCAGTACACCGCTGCATCGCGACGGGCGGTCTGGTATCGCAGTGATTTGCATAAAGCTCGCGGACACCATTTTGGCGTCAGTTCAGCTTGTCCTCATTACCATAACTGCTCAATTATTTTGTGCGGAATAGTCACTTTGCAGACGAACCTCGGTTTTGTGCTCCGTTGCGCGCTCTATTGGGCGGCCATCTTACGGCATGGCCACGGGAAATTTGCTGCTTAGTGAAAAAGGAAAAAGCGAATAAAGGAAAAATTTACTCTGTGCAAGCAGGAAAGTTACACATTTCTTAAGAGGAGTGTTAAGCTGCAACTTTCCATACAAATGGCGATAACGGATCCCACCCCGTAAACATGGTCCGAATCCTATATTTTTTGGAAATGATGTAGTAGATTGGTAAATGAATGCTCATGCCCCATAGACTGCTACCGTGTGGTGGCACCGTGTGTGTAACTATAGTTGATTGATATCCCACTCGTACTATGCGCTTTTTCGCCGTAGGAGGTCCCGTGGCCAGGCCTTTAAAAATGCTTCGTCGTGAATTGTGGGAGAGCTGAGACGGTGAAATCGATTATTTGGCGATGTTTTATTGGCTTACTTTAAGAGTTCTTACGTACTATTTAGTAGAAAATATAAAAAGAATGTTTTTATCGAGAAGTCATTAATCTAAAGCCTTTATTTCCAGGGTACTTAATTATTCTACGTTTTGAAGTCTTTATCTTATAAGCTTATGATAAAACGCCTTCTTTAATGTTGTCCCTTGAGAAGCTATCCTTCGGAATAAAAAAATTGCATTGCTTGTTTTGGAAAATGACAGCTGTCATTGATCAAACAGATTATGCGAATGACATGATGATGAAGGTGATAAAATTCCAAGCGTCCTCCTATTTTATCACTTACCATTATTTTTATTACGTCTTTAGAACAATCAGGATTGGATTCTTTTGTTTTAAGTGAGAAGAATTCTTGCTTTGGAGAGTAAAGAAACCATCATCCTATTTCAATTTGAAAATTATGGAATTGTGTAAGTAACTCATTGTTCAAGATAAGATATTCGAAAACTTGATTTTTGCAAGATGTGAAAATAGGGTATGAAACGAAACTACCCATGAAACGTAGTAAACTAAACAACTTTTCCGTTTCGTCAAAATATGAAAAATTAAATTGGCAATCCGTACAAAATTACATAGGCATTATGGGAGGTCAATTCTTTTTCGTATTTCGACCTAGGTATGTTCATGTAAAAATAATATGTTCTTTGTACATAGCTGTTCAGTTGCAAGGGTTGGCTCATACCCAAAAAAGCACAGCATTTTTTTGCCTTGTGTTGCGATTGTAGCTCTTTGCTACGAATCTTTAATGTACTGCGTAGAACTCTATGCTGGCTACGCCGTAGACCTCAACATCACTACGCCGTAGCACAAATAAAAACTAATTTTAATTATGTGTAAGTATTCACTTTATGCTGTCTAGGTACCTGTTAAGGGCCAAAAACGTGATTTTATCTACGTATGTTGTTGTTGTTATATTAATATAAATGTTATGCAAATAACATATATTATTAATGGTTTTTCATTTCAAAACAGAGACAATTTATTTTGCAAATGACTGGATAAATTTTAAATTTAATTACTTATTCCGCATTTACAATTAATTATTGTTCGTGACGCAAATAGAACAAACCACAAAATTATAAACACAATTCTGGCGCTAAAACTAATACTTAATTATGTACTTGTAATGAATATACCGGATGTAAAGGACAGTTTCCGGCTTACTGACAGTTATTAAAACTGAACAATTTTCACTAGGATATCCATCCATTCAGAAAAAAAAAATGGCCGCCTTAACTTGATCACAGAGTAACAAAAACCGTCCCGCTTTATCTAATACGTATACTTTTCTGTGCCCTAAAGTTACCTGGAATAATTGATTCTTAGCAATAAGACCTTTATGCACAACTTATTTTCAATTAACCTGTGTGAAAACTTGTTATGTGCAATAATGTAGTATATTCTATCTATTCTATTTTTATGGGGTAAGTAATTTTATTTTAAATTTTTGAAAGAATTTCATTTTGAAAGTTGTTCAGTTTCGTTGACTGAGTAACCACTAATTAATAATAATATATAATAACCTAAAATTAATTTATTGTTCGAACAAACTAACGAATGCGTTTAAAATTCGTGTCATCCACGGAGTCTCTGAAATTAGTTAACATTAATTTAATTATGAAAACAATTAAACAGTTAAAAGGGAATTAACGAAGTGTTGTAACGGCAAGGCTGATAATTCGTTAAATGGAATAGTTGAATTTAACGAGTTGACTATGTTTGTTTCACATTCTATCGTAAAGAATATGAACAGACGACCCACACATAAAGGAAAAACAACAATAAAGTAAGTATTGTTCATTAAGATTTGATTAGTAATTATTTTATACTGATCCAAACTCTGATTCCTTTTATAACATAAATAATACCAATCATGTGAAAATACAACCAAATTCCAAAAAAACAGTCACCAAAAAAAAAGAAGATTGATTTGATACTAGTTATACAAAATTCAATTAATACTTTTATGATTTTTCGCTGCACGTTTATGTAGTGCACGAAAATTGTTACCGACACCTGCGTGCCAGAACGCTTTCCCGATTGGAACTGGCGTGGCTGAAATATGAAACGTCATTGGTTCCCATTTCGTGCTGCGAGCTAGGTGTGACGTCACTGTGACGTATTGCAAAACTGATGCAGCCGATGCACCTGTGATTCCTCGCATATGGAACGTCAAAGTGTCCCTGGAATTTCAGTGCAGGTGCGGAATTTGGAAAAGGCGGATAGGAAGTTTTGTTGACTTGATTATATTGTACTATCTCGTATTGAAGCAAAAGTTCTTCGTAAATGTTTTAAAAGCCCTTCAGCTCAACAGATCGTAATTTCGAGACTCAGTTTACTATTTAACGCCGATATAGACTACTTACTTACCCTACTTTAATAAATATTAAACATATTTACTCCAGTTTCAATTTCTAATGTGCTATTTATTTAATATCTTCATCATATTCATACTTCAGCCAATTTCCGCAAATACATCCCATTAATAGAAACAACATGAAATGTGTTTAAGTATTAGTTTTAAAGTTTATTCTGTTCATAAACATTTTTCTGAAACGGCCTTTTAACACCCACAACATAGAGACGCAATAAAAAGTCTCCCAACCATTTTCACGTAGTTTTTCTTTAATATCTTCATGGCGAAAGGCATGGCACAGGCAACCCTTGGCATATAAATTGCCCCAATGTATTATTCTGCGAGATTTATACATACAAACACCCAGCGCGCTTTGATATCTCATTTTGCACCTCACTGCTCAATATGAGAGTTGACAGTATTTATCTAGTTTTTTCATATTTCGACTTATGTTCAAAGTTGTTCAGTTTGATTATAGAAATCCACCCTTAAAATATTTTGTACTTAATTTAAAAAGACCTTATATATCTAGTTCCGGATCAAAGCTTTTTCACAATATTAAAGTAATATCATGCAAAGCGATTCCCTCTTATCTTATCGGTAATAAACAGGTACCCACTTCCTCATGTTTCCTCAATGTACTCATTTCCTAACTTATCCACGAATGTTACTCCTCACATCCATCTCAGCATTTGCATTTCTGCAGCATGTAGTTTTCTTTCATCCATCGTTTTCAGGGTCCAACATTCTGATCCATACGTGACGACAGGTCTAATGATGCTATTATAAATTCTCTTCTTTAGTCTAGATCTATAATAACCATTTACAATTATAGCTTTGAGTTATGTTTTTCAACCAAACCCAATATTTGATTTACCACACAAAAAATAGCAATATTCGATATAACAGTATTTTTCAGTTCAGAATATACCTGCCTCTAACTGCGTACAGCGTGATTTAGTACGGTTAGATTACTTTTGCACAAGACAAATAGTCTATATCGCGCGCAAATGGCTTTTATGAAGAACTGAATGCTATCGAGGTAATAAATAGCAGTTTTGATAGTGTTAGTGCTAGGTAGTGCTATAATTAATAATTATTTTGTAACACACCATAAATGATTATAGAGGCCTTATAAGAATAATTTTTCTGATGAACATTTTTTTTTGGGCTTAAGTTCTAGAGAGTTGTGACTTACGTCTCGCTTCCATAGGCTGTAGGTTTGATTTCCAGCAAGGGACTATGATTGATCGCGCGTCACCACGAGGAAAATTCGAAAAAAGTCTATTTTAATTTAAGTTATATTACGCTTTTAAAAAGTGCGCAGCGCGTCGCGTCGCAACGGTGTCGGCGTCATCGGTATAAATAAAATTGTCATTGGCCTCAATTCACGCCGTCCAGTTACTAATTCTAATTCTTAGTAGCGCTGTCACTTTCTTAACTTTGACATAAGAACAGGATAGCAAACAAATACGTGAGTTTGACATTTCTTATCTGACATAAGACTGCTTAAATTAATTAAAATTA